>APFE030481372.1:0-52260 GCA_000404065.3 Pinus taeda | reverse complement strand
TAGAGAAACAGGTCGTTGGGCAGTTCCTTAAACACCATGGATGGAAAGATTCTACCATCTCTATGAGAATACGAACATTGAGGATAAAAATCACTCCCTCTTAGAGTGCCCCACGTACAACCACATCAGATCTTAGTGTCAAAATCTTTGCTGCAATACTGATCTTCCTAGCCTTTTATGTTGTCAAAATTACAGTGAGCTCGGGAGGCTTCTCTCCAAGTTTTTTGAGCATAGGAAAAAAAATCATAAATTAAACTAAATAATTTGTTTCCTTAAGTTCGATAGACCAAATTTTCGTCTCAATGGATGTTAAACATCATCATCATCCTAAATCTAAATATTTATTAATCATCATTATTATTGAAATTTATAATTTTTTGTCTTTTATGATAGTAGAGTAACAAATTTGAATTGCATATTAAAATATTATAATTAAAATATTTTTTTTAATTAATTTAAATATTTTAATTTCCTTTTGATTTTGGTCTAATAAAATTTCAATAATTTATTATAATAATAATAAAGTAATAGAAATAGTGTTTCACAAATAATATGTAATTTTTTTGTAATAATTTTGTTAAAGTATATTATTTAAATGGTATTTAGTAAGTCTAATTTTCTCCCACTTAATTTAAAATTTTAAATTAATTTATAAATTTTATTTAAATATATTAATTTTAATATAATAAATTTATTATAAATAATTTAAAGAATAATATTTTATTAATACGTCCGTCTAAATTTATATAGATATAGTATATATTAGTATATATGCGGACATGGCTTTCATAATATGAACCCGTTATTTTTATATAATTAAAATTACAAAAAATATCTAAACAATTGTCGTATTTAATTATTCTAAACATGAATTTCGAAATACAAGACTATACCACATAAATACACTAAATATAAAACCATTATTAAAACATCCTATCCAAAATATTTAATGATTTGATATTTCAATGAGTTAGTTTTTATATATATTATATATAATATAATGATTTTAATAGCTTTTTTGGGGCTTAAAATAACTTTTATACAAAATTTAAAGCTTATTATTTGACCTATTCTCTATGGTGGTCTACCATAAAGGAAATTAAGAGGATGTTACTAGGGAGGAATCTTCAGAACTTTTGAAGGACAAAATTTTTAATATAACGTTTCTTGACGGGAAGCATAAAGACCCAAAACGTCAAAAAAAAATTGTATGATAGGTAAAGAGAAATCCAAATTCCTACCCTAAATATCACTATAAACACGGGGATGATATTTTGATAAATAAATTAAGAAACAATATTTGGAAAAGTGAAAGATGTGAATCTTTCCAAAATACTATAATCACAATTAACCTAATAAAAAAGTGTCTTGTAATTATAAAGGTTTCTTGTAATAATAGATATCGAAGCGCACAATATCCCTAGTGTTGAATTGTATATTTTAACGCATAAGGTCTCATTGATATACATCATTATTATTTTGTTGTTCACAGAATTAAAAAAATATATATGTTAAAAAATTTCCGAACTTTATTAGTTTGAATAAATCATTCATCACAATTTTTTCATTATGCAAACATAACCGTAAGTTTTGAGAAATCGATCTAGGGTTTTTTGGTTAAAAGTTCTCATGCACATTGGCATTTTGTATCCATTGTAATTGTTAAGTTGAAAGTGATTTTTTTGTAAGTAGGAGGGTACGTATGATGTTTGTTTAAAGATTTTATATATTAATATTATTTTGTAAGAGTGAGATGATTTATTTTTTATTAAAAAAATTGTGATATTTTTAATATAAAATTAATTAATAAAAAATGTATATTAATAGTTTAAAATAAATATTTAAAATTTTAAAATTGTTATTTATTGATTGATTTATCATTTTTATGTTAATTTGAGTTTTTTAAATTATTTCAAGTTACATTTTTTGGCACAATGAGGGTGTGCTTTGGTGAAAAAGGATCTTTGACTAAGCAATATTAAGTAATCGATCGAGAAAATTTTAAGTGCTTGATCGAACTTCTTAGGCACTTAAAAATAGCTTGATCGAGTGCCTAAACAAACCCTCAATCGAGTCTTTTTCTAACTAGAGTTAGAGGCTCAATCAAGCGCTTTGGCCCGATCAAGCATTATTTTTGATTAAAAGCCGCACACGCAACCTGGGCAAGTCATTTTTCTTAGGCCGCTAGGAAGAAAGGAGTTCGACGAAATATTTGTAAGCTTTATGGAGATGGGCCAATCAACCCTGTTAATTACGTAGAGGCTCAAGCCAAGGTAGGTTTCCTACCATTTTTTTCTTTTTTGTTTACTTTTTTTGCAAGATAAAATAAATTAATTTGAAAAAACACCTACCATACAAAAGCTACAAAAAACAATCATGAAAATCACAAAAAATCACCAACAAAACCTTTGAAAACCACCCCAAAACCTATAATTTAAGTTTTTTTTTGTGAATGAAGTTATCTATAATAGTAACATGTTTCTTATAAAAATTAATCTTATAGTAAAAAATTTAATTTTTAATTATTTGTAGGATTTAAAGTTTTTTTATAGAAAATTTGGTGGAAGAAAATAAAAATAAATGAATTTTTATTGTTTTTAAAAATGGGATTTTAATTTCTAAGCAAATATGATCAGAAATATGCCCAAAAAATTCCAAAACAAAAACATTTTAAACTATAACTAATAAATTAAATAAATTAAAAACTTAAAATTACATAATGAATATAGTTACTCATGATAAACCTTTATAAGTCTATTAAATCATATAAAAAATTTATTTCAATTTTTTTAAATTTAAATATATTTATATTTTGAATATTATATTTTCTAAATAAATATAGTAATTGTTTAAAAAAAAATAACTATATTCAAATAAAATATTAACTAAATTAAATGCACAAAACCTGTTTTTAAATTAAATTTTTACTAACCATTATATATAAACAATACATATATATATATATATTATAATATATATAATATTTAGAGTAGTGTTAATTTATAATTTTATATATGATATATATATATAATATATATATATATAAATAATATATAAATGGTAGGTAGTTAGTGGTGGGTAACTTTTTAATGGATTGATCGAACCATTGGTTAACCATCAATATGACGCGATCGAGAGTTTCTTGATTGAGCAATTTGAATTATGAATTTAAGCACTCAATCAAGCATTTCAAGCGCAAGATCTAGCTCGTGAAGTCATAAAAAATCACAGTTTCAACACCCCTTATGCAGATTTCTTGCAAACTCATTTTGTACCCTAGCGGATTTAGGGCAGAATTTGTCTTTAAGTGGCATAATTAATCATGTTGGATTTGTAAAAGAATCCCCTATCCAATGGCATATGAGTTTGACACTTTCGAATTCATATGATATTTTTCATTTAATTTCTTCTAAACATAATGTTTGAAATTTTTTTAGATAGTTTCAAAGGGGCTGAATAAAAAATCAATAACATGAAAAACAAACAAAGAAAAATTTCAAAAAATAGCACTATCTTCGTTTACGAGTTCTCTTCAAAATGTTACACTTTCTTTTTGAATTTAATTAAAGTGTTAAAAAAAAATTAAGTGAACACATGTGATGTGTCTCCAAAATGCAATTGAAATATTATTTCGCCAACAAAAACTGTAATTTTGCATAAAAAAATAAAAATTTAATTTGAAAACTTATTTCTCCATGTAACATATATATATAAATATATATATATATATATAACATTATATATATATATAAATTACACATTTTAAACTAAGTTATGCTAGGTGAACACACACATCTCTTAATATGTATGAAAATTTGCAAGGAAAAGTATTTCACTTAATGGAAAATTGAGAGATTATACAAGATTTTTTTTTTTGCAAAAAAAGATCATTAGGACAATAACATAATTTTTCACATTTTATATTTTTACTCCAAATCAAAATTCACAATGCTTACATGAATTTTGAGGGCTTCAATTTGATCAAAAAGGAAAATTTTAAATTTCATTCCTACATTTGGACAAAAAGTGTAACCCATCTTCATGCATTCATCCTTACCAAAATCTAAGTAGGACCAACACAAATGCACAACCAAAGAGTATGATGGTTATCCACATATATACAAACCTTAAATTAATCCTAAGATTAATTCACTAAGCATATTAATTTGAAAAAACAATTTCACACCAAAACCTACTTGCATTCTATTAAACATCACATATAAATACAAGAAGTATTATTTTACGATGGAAGTCTCTCTTAACCATACAATCAACTAGTTGAGAAAATATCTCAGCCAAACACCAAAGTAGGAGTTATTTTAGCTAGATTAAATCCCTCAAACCTAACACTCACATAAAAATTACATGTATCATGATGAATCTCATCCAATGTGCACAAGACAAGTAGGAGTTAAATCTCCAAGTCCCTCCCTTAACGAGTATTTGTCTTTGATCTTCATGTATGCAAAGTATTCATTAGCTTCTTTAAGCATCTTCGAAATGGCATAGAGAAAACTCCATCAAGTTGGTTGTCTGAGAACCCTCATGAAGGTGTGGTTGGAAAACTAGATTCCCAAGTTCCACTCTGGAACTCCTGAATTACGGATCTCTTGAAGTCAATTATTGAATGGCAAACTAGTTCAACAACCATCCATATTGAGTTTTACACTGCTTGATCTTTAAAAATAGTTGCTCCAGACACAATCAATCACTTGCTTGCAATAAAAATTACGCTGCTAGTCATTCTATGGACGAGCTCCCATTTAGTGTCAACTTACTCACTAATTATATAAAAAAATCTTCTCGATACAAAATGCGTCTAAAATCAGTTTTTACAAAATAACATCCTTATCTCATTTTAAAATTCACAATCAATTAATATTTTTAATTTTTACAAAAAAAACTTCTAATGGTTTATAGAAAACCTATTACTCATTACTATTGTTGCCCCCTTTCAAAACACACAACAACATAGCATCTTGTAGAATAGAACATCCAGGTAATTCGACCAGCGCTCATGCTATTCTCA
The DNA here is from genome assembly GCA_000404065.3 of Pinus taeda. Lineage (NCBI taxonomy): Eukaryota > Viridiplantae > Streptophyta > Pinopsida > Pinales > Pinaceae > Pinus > Pinus taeda. The sequence continues at coordinate 47,231 of APFE030481372.1, read as the reverse complement.
TTCGACTTACCATCCACCTTGGCAGTGAACCAGTCTTTAATCCAATGAGATGGCAGTCATCAATAGAGCCACAATGCCGAAAATATTGCCCGAGGTGGCAGCGACTATGAAACTTGACGGATGAAGTCGAATCCCTTTGGGTGGGTCATTGGAACAAAGATCTCATTTGCGCAAGCACGGTTGAATATTAGATTGCATTTGAATTGCGTTGTGTTTACTTGCTGCAAAGAGACAAACGTAGGAAACCAATGAAATATCGTCAAAACATGTGAGTCTGCAACGCATCTGCCATGGCTTTTTTGAATGGTTGATGAGCCAGCTCTGCTGATTTATTTTTTGAAACAACACATCCAAAAGGTCGTAGTGTCGCCCCATAATAGACGCAGGGGATTTCGATTAAGAGCATGCAAGTCAAAATATTCTGATTCTCAATCCTGCTGGCACTTCACATCCAATCAAACAACTCTTGTCCAACGAAACCTCCGGATTAACCTTTGAGGAATCCAGAGCTGTGATTATAGCGAGACAGATCACGAACACGACTCCCACTCTTAGTACCTCGTGGTTTTGTGCAGGACCACAAAGAAGCTTGTAGCCTTGCAGCACATGCTTTGATATAAGTCAGTCGGCTGGTTCATTCCTCCACGCAGCCACAAAATATTTCGACAGCTCAACACAATATCCTGGCCCCTCCCTGAACGGAGATACCCATAGAACCAACGACTTACATACCAATTTGAAAAAACAATTTCACAACAAAATTTATTTGCTTTCCATTAAATATCAGATATAAATTAATTTAAGATAGAATTTTATTTTAACCATACAATTAATTAGTTGAGAAAATATCTCAACCAAATATTAAAGTAAATTTTTCAAATCTTACTAATAAACAATTAATCAACTCACATAACAATTACATTTATGATAATAAATCTCATCCTATGTGCACAAGACAAATAAGAGTTAGAATTTCTAAATCAATTTGTTTTATTAAGTGAACATTCAATTATTAGAGTAAAAAAGTGTTTCTTATATATCCAATTTATGAATTAGCTTGTCAAGTAACAAAACCTAAACTTAAATGGCCATTGCATCTATGGATAAAGTGGAATTTCCCCCTCTTGGATCAAATCTCCAAAGGAATAAATTTGCTTACAAATGAGAGAAGAAATGAAGAGCAAGTTAATTTTTTTAGGTGAAAACAAATTGGTGTATTTAAAAATTTCTTTAATGTTAAATTTTAATATGGATTAAATTTATATATTCAATAATAGGTATCAAATGACTTACTTTATGATAAATCTCACATTGTCAAAATTAAAATAACATAAAATTATTATTAAATTATATTATTATTATTATATTATTATTTTTATTATTAAAATAATTAATATTATATATTTGAAAAAGTATGTAAAATTTTAAGTTATGGAAATTCATGTCTATTTAGTATGGAAATTATTAATTTGTAAATAGACTTTGTTACAATATCATAGTTTACTAATATACCACATGTCCAAAAAAACATAACTCATTTCATATAACACATGATCATATGACATTTTTTTTAATTTAATATTAAGTAAGTAAAAAAAAAATCAAACTATTTTTGAGATAAATTTAAAATTTTGATTTATAATAATTAATAAAAAATATTTTATGAGTTAAATCTTTATCATTATCTAATCACTATTAATAATAAAATTAAAATTTTAAATATATGAATGGAAATGAAATAGAGTATTCGTAGTTGAATTTATTGTTAATGTAGTTTGACAAAAAGGTAAACAAACGTTATATAATTTGTAAACTCATTAGTCATACTTTTCACTTTTGTTTTTTTAGAAAATTGAAGTCTTCAAAGTCAAATACGGCACTTCTCAGAAAACAGAAAACATAACGATTCCAAAGTGATAAAAGTATTTTTGTTTTTCAAACATCATGGAAAAAGGCGGGGAAAGTATGTAAATTAGTGTCTGCAACTCAGAGTCTATGGTCCCCGAGCATGCCCCTTTTGAATACCAGGCAGCTTTGGAGTTTGGTTGTCACAGTGTTCTGTCTAACCGCCATCAAAATTCAATTCAACTTAAGTGACCATGCTCATCCTGGTAAAAGTCTGAGTTAGTGGAGTTTGGTTGTCACTGTAATCAAAATTCAATTCAACTTAAGTGACTATGCTCATCTCGGTAAAAGTCTGGGTTAGTGGGGTTTGGTTGTCACTGTGTTCTGTCTAACCGCCATCAAAATTCATTCAACTCAAGGGACTGTTCTCATCCCTTTAATGTTCTCCCGGTAAAACTCTGAGTTAGTGGCAATAAAGACGGGTCAGATTCATAGAGCTACAATAACGTTTGACAATAGTAAATTCGTATCCATTAATATTGTGAAATTTTCAATACAACAATACTCCAATGTCATGTTGAATGCCATCCACAACCAATGTAAGTCAGTTTCAAAATTAATTTATGGGAAGAGGAGGAGTTCTTTATTATCGAATAGAAAAGCAACGTAACATGAAATATATGGTTCATGGAGTGCCTTGGCTGCATGTGGAAGTAGGCTTTATAGGGTTCCGAAGCATGTACTATGCGGTTTTTAACTTTTTCCATTGTAGGATTTCTTAAACTTTCAATGAACGGCTTAAAAGTAAGAAAATATTATATTAGGTCAGATTTTTTAAACTTTTAGTTAACCGCTTAAACTTTGAATGAATGGCTTAAAAGTAAGAAAATATTATATTAATCTAGAGAAGAAATGTATTTTTTTTTTTTTAGATAATTTTTGGCACATTACAACGTTGGATAATGGTTGGCCATGGTTGATTTTCATATTGAGACATTCTTTGTCACAATAAAATGTTGGACCATTGTTGACAATGGAATACCATGGTTGTCACAATGTGACATTGGAATAAGATACGAGTATGGTTGACCATGTTTGATTTACGTACTCACACAATCCTTGTCACAATGCGAAATTGGTTTGTTTTCATATTGAGAGAATATTTGTTACAAAGTGACGTTGGACCATTGTTGACCATGATTATAAACCCAATGAATTTGTAACAAACCCAAATATTAATACTATGAGCCCTATGAATAATATTATACCCTAGGAATATGAGCCCTTAGGTTAATAAATCCAAGGGATTAATACTAAAAGCCCCAGGGATAAATATTATAAACCAAAGGTATAAAAACCCTAAGATAAATATTATAAACCTTAAAATAAATATGTTTGACCAAGGTTTACTATCGTTGATTTTCATATTGAGACAATCTTTGACACAATATGACATTGGACCATTGTTGACCATATTGGACCCACACATTAAATCCTCACTTTTTTAGCTAAAAATAAGGAAATTACATATTAATAATATGTTTAATAATCTTAAAAGATATTGTATAATATTTAATTTAGTGTAAATTTATATTTGAATTTAATATTTAATTTTAATAACCATATTTCTTCCGAAATTCCAGCATGATATTGAGGATTTTTTTATTTCTCTTTTTTAATATTACAACTGTCAAGTTCAAGAATTTGAGATGTTGCACGGGTTCTTGAGGGTCCTAAATCTATTTTCACCATTAAAAAAATATGTTGCAGGGGATCTTGAGGACCCTGAATCCATTTCCACCATTAAAAAAATATTCAAATATTGTTAGTTTCAAAATTTTAGGAAAAAATATAACCAGATTCCTCCAAAAAAAAAATCTACTTAAGCAAATTTACTTAAAATATTAACCCCTTAGATTTATTAATATTCTCGTAATTTACTAAATTATTTATATCATTTTTTAAATAAAACACTAATAAGTAAAATATGTAAATAAACTAAACATGGCCTCGCAAAACATTGAGATGAACAAAACCTTTTCACAAAACCTTTCATGAAAAGGCCTTATAACACATAAGTTAAATATATTAAATATAACATTAAAATTAATGAGAGACCTTGTGTGACCTTTCTATTTCCATATAATCTTTTGAGTATCTTTAGGGATTTGACCATTCACATTTTATTGAATTTTACAATAGAGGTGATAATTCATAATTTATCTCAAGCATTGATAGATTAAAAGTATTCAAGTACAGATATTTGGTTTCTAGTATAATTTGGTGCATTGAGAGATTAGTGGTAACAAGTGTGATGAACACTTGGTATCTCAGTTTATGTATTCATTTTAAAGTATTATAAATATTTTTATCACTCCATTTGAAAGAAGTGTTTACATAAATATGTTTGATCAATAGAAAAACCATGAAATATATAGTACAAAAAAAAAATATGCAAATTGTTTTATGGAGTTTTATATATACAACTCTATACAATATTTATAAACATATACATTTGATTGAACCAACAAATAGAAAAGGAAATCCTTCCCACATGGAATCATCAATTTCCCAAGGGGATTCCTCTAGGCCAAAGTGCCTCCATTCCACTTTTACTTGCTCAATTACTTGATTTTGAGGTGTGATGAGACCTAAACCTCTAATCAATCTCGGAGAACACTACTACTCCTCTCAACTGGTTAAATAATTCATCAATTTGTGGCAATTGATACCTAGTTTTTATGGTCACTTTATTTAACTACGTATAGTCAATAGAGAGTTTGAGTGTCCCATCTGTTTTCTTTACAAACAATACCAGAGCTACCCATGGTGACACACATGGTCGAATGTATCCTTTATGAAGAATTTATTTTAGTTGTAGCTTCAACTCAATCAGTTCCGAGGTACTGATCCGATATGTTTCCTTGGTCGCTAGTGCTACTCTAGATACCAACTCAATTGAAAATTATACCTCTCTGTGAGGAGGAAATCGAAGATTATCCTCTGGAAACACATCTCTGAATTGTCACAACACAAGATATCTTTGTATTATTTCACTTTCTTCCTTTTCAACATGGCTATTGGCCTTGTCATCACTAGTAATTTGCACAACAAACAAATGACAACCCTGTCGATAGATGTGCTTGACCTATATGGTTGTAAACGTTCCTTACCAAGTTGTGATTTTTGCTTCCCATGCAATATTACTTTCCTTCCCATTCATTTAGGCACTCAATTTCCTTCTCATAATGTTCAACCTTGGTTTGGTGCTTATATATCCAATCCATACCCAACAGTATGTTGTACACCCCCAAAGGTAACACGTTTAGGTACGTTGTTTTTGGCTTGCCTTGAAGCTCAATCATGCACAATTTACCCAATGGCTCACTCTTTCCTTCATTCCATTTCCAATTGAACCAACCATGGCTCTACTTATAATTCTTGGGCCAAATTACATTTTTTCACAAGCTTCGAGTTAACATAATTGTAGTTATAACCAAGATAAATTAAAATGGAAACAAATTGATTTCATATCTCACCTTCCATCTCAATGATGGAAGCATGGTGGTCTCCCTAGCAATTGTCCATTGTTACGTAAATTTTAGGCAAATTGCAAGCCACGTTACCCACTGTACAAGCTTTTAGGGCATTGTAAAACTTTGTCCCAATTCTTTTCTGGTGTGGGAAATCCCTTTTCCTATGATTTTCACCATAAATCCAACATTTTATTTGTTCTTTAAATTCATATTTTCGCTACTCTATTGTTGGTTGTTGTGTATTTCCCTCAACAACTTGGATGATTTTCTACTATAACCGATTTATAGTAGTTGGGTGCTTACTTTCCTTTTTATTTGTGGATTTATTGGGCCATTTATTTTTATGTCCAATATTGTCCTTGGTTTTCCAGTCACTTTTAATTGTTGGTTTGCACTATTTCTTCTCACATCAAAGTTTCAACTTCTTAATGACATCATTCAACATTTGGGGTTCCAAAGTCTCAATCCGATCCTTGAATTCTAGAGGTAGGCCATTGATGAATTGCTGGATTTTTTACTTCTCATCCTTGTGATATGGTACATATCTCAATACCTCTAAGAACTAGGTGATTTATTCCTCATCTAACATTTGTCCCATTCTAAGCTTATAAAATTCGTTCGCCTTGATGTCATAATATTGCTTGGACAAATATTAATTCCTTAAAATCTTCTCAAATTCACTGCCAGTCAATTCTTTTTCAATGATTCATTGACATTTTTTAGATCTTCCCACCCTATGTATTCCTTTCCTTTCAAGCTATAGGTGGCAATATTGTAATTCACATTTGCATAATAATCATGAATTCTAAAAGATTTTCTCAGGCCCAGCAACCAACCTTTTGCATCTTCATATTTCTTCATTTCCTCATCAAATGTGGGTGGTTTTGTTTTCTTAAGTTCCTATGGCATATAATCATTTTCCTTTCTTCCCTAATTATGATGATGATGATGATGAGAGTGATGATGGTGCCTTCTAGTAGTAGATTCGGAAGGTCTACTAGAATGATGCACATCATTGTTGGTTATTCCTTCTTGGTAATCAGTGGTGCCTCTTCCTTCACAATGTCTTCACTTTCCTACCTATTCCTCTTCCTAGACCTACTACCATATGCCCCATTTTCTTTCTTTTCTTACCCCCGAAGGCTCCTATATTTATGACTATCACCCAACTTAGGCTGACTCTATCTCTGTAAACCTAAGAGGCTTTGAAAAATAACTGAGTTTATCTCAACTTGCCTCTCTTAATCTCTCACTAGCCTTTCATTTTATTATTTGAAGCTTTTCACTTCAACGGCTAGGCTCCTCAAAGTATCCAACCAATCAGGTGAGTCTTCCCCGTTTTCTTGGCCAAATGATCTTTCTTCTTCTTTCAATTTGGCCTATTCATTTCCATGTTGTGACTGATCGAAGCTATATTGCACCATTCTAGTCCCCATTCCCATGTATTTCATTGTCTTCTATTGCTTGTGATGTGCTGTAATCCACACATAATTTCTAGATACAACATGAGATAAATAAATACATACAATCATGATCATGAACTTGCATTTTTGGAGCTGCCATGGTGAGATTTACTATAACAAAACAATCCATGTTAGTATATCCATGATAATAAACATCAAGCCAAAAGAATCACCACCTTTGTATTTCATATTCATTAATCATATATCAAGCAACAGCAATTGTTAGTGCCATGTTCCATATTTAAATCACAATATAACCATATCATCCATGCATGCAACCAATCAATTATAAACCGACTTTTAACACTTGGACATTTGTTTAGTAAATTTTCTAAAGATAAATATGACACCATTCCAGGTACCCTACTATTATTTTCCCATGATAGAGCCCATTCAATCCAAATTTTGAACCTGGATGCTCTTGATATCGTATGTGGACAACCACCACCTTAACCCAAGGTGAGAATTTTCACTTGTTAATCTAATCCCTCATTTACAGTTAAAGACATGGGATAAATATTTTTACTTTTTGAATTCAAAACTTCAAACAATTACCACCATTATGTTTTCCTTGGGGAGATAGTTGCAGCAATATAAAATATCACCCCAATTCGGCCTCTGGATCAAAAGTTATAGCTTTGAAAATTTCCACTTCCTCATCCTCATTCTACCATGTGGTAACCATGTGGCATCCAATTCATCCCTTTACCACCACTTGGTGTGGCCATATTAGCTTTCTGACACATTCATGGAAAGGGTCCCACCAATTCCCGCGCTATGCATTAGTCTGTGTGTGTGTGTGTGTGTATAGGTGAGCCAAAAGCTGCCACAAACTTTATCGTCTGGTCGGGTATATTACTTGAATCTTCTTCCTTTTCACTCTTGTAAATATTTAGGGGTCAGTCCCACAGGATGAACTTCAAGGTGCATCCACCCCTCAAACCAAAATTAGGACTCTCATGCTCTAATGTCTACCACTGCAGCTTGGCTTACGTCATCTTTCCCCCGTCAATATGCACTTTGCCATCTTGTCCCAAGTAGTAGCCTATGGGATGATTTGGAGCTTGGGTCCAAACCTATCCATGTGGCCTCTCTCATGGTTGGTTCACTGCTTTACTGTTGCCATGATTTCTCATGTCATGTCATCCCAACTTTACTCTCCCTAGCTCACTTTTTGTGCATTTCTTATTTAAGTTTTGGGATGGGAGTCTTGGGACACGTCACCCTAGGTCCTCCCACCTTATGCTTTAGAATTTACTTTACCAAATAGAACTTCTCCATGATGGCGGCCTACCATGAATGCTCTACCCCTTTCATCTTGAGTCTCCTCTTCAATGTGCCAAGGCATACCTCCAAGTGACTTAGTCGGGGATGATAATTTTTTCGATCGCATAGTGAACTTAATTCTGTCTATGCGAGCCTACCTTGATATTTTTCCAAGTCACAATAGAATTTCAACTTGGGTATTGGGCCCTTCCATTAGCCAAGACGAGGGCCCCAAATAACCATGACCTTATCCACTCCACCAAATTTTCTATGTTAACGTTGCCATCTCTTCTACGCAACCCTTATAAACTTCTGAGTTTATGCATCTAGGACATGTCATCAATCAGAAGAAGGATAAACAAAGTCTCCATTAACTAACCTTAATAGCCAGACATTATTATCTGGAATGTAAAAAAGCCCTCTTTCCACTCTTGGAAAATCGATGAGCTGTCATATGCTTAGACTATTATGTATTGAAATGCCTTTTAAATCCTATTTATACTATAAGAATGAATAAATTATCACCATAGTAGGGATCCAAGTAATATAGGACTGAACAATCAATATTTCTGGCCTCTCCAAGCATGTAGTACTACCATAAGCAATGCAAAATCTTGTGTCATTTTTTGAAATTTATTAAGTCGATGGCTTGAACTACCATCGTGGGAAAATACAAGTTTTTATTAGGAGGGTCCTCAAATTAATTGGACTATTCCTGTACAAGAATAGAAAAATGGTAGTGTAATTATTTGGTACAACAAAAAGCTCATTTGGTAATGGAGTTTTGAATTCGGTTTTTTTTAAATAAAATATTATCATTTTCCAATTCCAATTTGAAATTGTTAAAATTTTCAATATTTAAGTTTTCAACTTTTATTATTGATAATTAGTATATTTTCTTAAAATATTAGGTAGTTTGGATAATGATTATGACTTCATTTGAACTTGAATTAGATGTATCTAATTAATTCAACAAATAAAGACTCACATGGTATATTCGATATATGTGTTAATGCGAGCACATATAACATCCTCCATTTTTTTAGATTGATTTGTACTAACAACAAATTCAGTGGGATCATCTTCATATGATTTCTCTCCATTTACAAAATCGTCTAGTCAACTATAAGGAATAATAACTATTTGTTCCCCTTCAATTTCATTCTATGTTAGATATTTAGTAGAAAATTTTATCATATCTTCTAGGTTTTTAGTTTCCAACTCTGTAATATCATCCCACTTTCCGATTTATAGAGTACCTATAAAAATTTAAAGTATTAGGAGAAAAACAAATATGACAATAAGCTTTTATAAATAATTTCCTATATGTGCTTCCTCATCTACATGTGTGCCTTCTAGATATGCATGTTGATATATCTTTGTGTAATTACAAAAGTAGAAATCTCATGGGAAATTCAATTAATTTTTTTACAGTTTTGAATAAATGTCTTAGGCACTCATCTCTTCTCAGCGAAAGATTGTCTCCCAAGGTACAAAAAATGAGACAAGGAGGATTTCCAAGCAAATAATCAGTGATAAATGAAGATCCTATAAGGTAGTTGTATGGCGTCTTTTGCATCTAAACAGTGAGAGACTTGGAACTACTCCTAGTAATGGAGGGAGATTTAGAAAATTTATAGATCGACAGGGAGCCATCCGGTCCCCTATGGTGTCGAGTAGAGGGTGTGCTACTTTATGTGATTTAGGGAATTAGATGATTCTCAAATAAATATATCACATACATAAAACAAAGAGAACAAAAAATTATTACTTTCCCTTTAACTTTAGACTATGTGATATATCAAACAAACAAACAAAAAATTCATTTGTTTTTGCATATGAATAAAGATCCTATAAAGACCTATTTGTCCTTGCTACTTTCAAAGTAATTGGGCCTTGCAAATATATCTTCTGATGGGTACTGGGGCAATGTCGTGAAAGAACTAGTGATACCTTTTAGCAGCTGAAGAATCGACCAAGGTAACAGATGAGGCTTTCGTGTTGTCTGAACGTCCACCTATAGGGATGGAAGCCTAAGATTTTGACTACTAAAGTACCTTGGTCCCACGTGAACAGTCAAGTCTTTAGCTTCTTGGTAGTAGGTTACCAGTATTGAGCACTAGACGAGTCACGTAGCCGCTAGACCTAAGTCGAGCCCCCTCTGAATCGGGTCTCTACCATGCTCGGGTATTTTTTTCAATGGAATGATTGAAGGGTTTTAACATCCCTAAAAATTCAACTACTATGTTTCAAATATGTAACATGACCATGGTGGCTTATGGAAGACCTACCCCTGATGGTCCTAACTTGAACTATAAATTATTTAGTGGCCCTGGTGGGGAATTCAGTTGGCTAAAGTTATGGTATTTTTTAAGATATTACTTTTCTTTAGGGTGTGAGATGTAGGCTAAAATAAAATAAGTATCAAAAGCTCCAAAAACTAGATGTCTTCTAATACAAATCTTATAGAAGCTTAGTGTGTGACGTGTAACTGTGTGCAAGTGATCAAATGAGCATGAAAAGTGTGATAAGTTGTGGATATTCGATGATCCGTTACAATAACTTCCTAATTACACTATATTTCAATTGTTCCTTGCATGAAAATGAAATTATGTGTGGATAATGGGTTGCATACTCTTTCTCCTACTACACTATGTCCGACTAAATGGAGGTGGAAAACAAAAGTGTGCTAAGAAGACTTTCATATGCTACCCAGTTTCACCTACAAGGCGTAAGGGAAGCAAATATTACATGCTTTCTTTAGTGGCACTTGGACCTAGTCCCAAAACTAATGAAATGAATAAATTCTTTGGTTAGTAACAAGATTTGTGGATGATAGGCCACTTAATATTTTACTAATTAAGGTATGCGATTTGTAACAACTAGAAAAACGGATTTAAAAATATGTGTTGAATTTGACCACTTACTTTTACCCCTAATTAGGCTATGTGAGGATTTGCAAATATAAATAAAAATAAAGATAATCTAATTTATAATACAAAACTTATAGAAGCTTAGTGTGTAATGTGTAACTGTGTGCAAGTGATCAAGTGAGCATGAAAAGTCTAATAAGATGTGGATATTTAGTGATCCATTACATTATCTTCCTAGTTACACTATATTACAATTGTTCCTTGCATTAAAAAGAAATGATGTCAGGATAATGGGCCGTTTACTCTTTCTCCTACTACACTATGTGTGACTAAAAGGAAGTGGAAAACATAAGTGTGCTAAGAAGACTTTCATATGCTAGCCCATGTTCACCTAAAATACGCAAAGGGAACCATAGATTTGCTTACTTTCTGTAGTGAAACTTGGCGCGAGTCCCAAAACTAATGAAATGAATAAATTCTTTGGTTAGTAGCAATTTTTGTGGATGATAATCCACTTACTCTTTAACTAATTAAGCTATGTGATTTGTAAAAACTAGAAAAATAGATTGAAAAATATGTGTTGAATTTGGCCACTTATTTTTCCCCCTAATCAAGCTATGTGAGAATTTGCAAATAAAAATAAAAGTAAAGATAATCTAATTTCTACTAAAAAGCTTATAGAAGCTTAGTTTGTGATGTGTAACTATGTGCACATGATAAAGTGAGCATGAAAAGTGTGATAAGATGTGGATATTTGGTGATCTATCCCAATATATTGCTAATTACAATAGATTTCAATTGTTCCTTGCATGAAAAAAATGACGTGCGGGTAATGGGGCACTTATTCTTTCTCCTACTACACTATGTGTGACTAAAGGGACGTGGAAAACACAAGTGTGCTAAGAAGACTTTCATATGCTAGCCTATGTTCACCTACAAGACGTAAGGGAGGTAAGGATTACTTGCTTTCTATAGTAATATTCACCAGTTGGAAAATATTCACTTGTGCATTCTACTAGATGACTTTGGCCATCCTTTGGACTGTACAAATACGTTTACAATTATGCGCAAATTATGTATATGCGCATCTCTTTCGTATATGCAGAACTTTCATATATGCGCCTCTTTCGTACATGCGCAACTTCCATATATGCACATCTATTGTATATGCACAACTATTATAAATGTGAAACATTCAAATATGAACATATACTGAATAAGTGCATATATGGAAGATATACACATATACAAAAGTTACGCATATACGAAATATGTGCACATATTATGTATCACATATCTTGTGTATATGCGCAACTTTCTTATATGTGCATATCTTCTGTATACACACGTTTTTTTTGTATATGCATCTACCATATATGCGCAACTTGCATATATGAAAATTTCACATATACGGAAATTGTGCATATACGAAAGATATGGGCATATATTCTGTATATGTGAAACTTTTCTAAATGCACATATCTTCCGGGTATATGTACAACTTCCATGTATACACATAACCTCCATGTATGTGAAACTTTAGTATAGGTAACTTTCGTATATGTGCATCTTTTGTATATTTGCGTCTACCGTATATGTGCAATTTCTGTATATGCGTAACTTTCTTATATGTGTATATCTTTCGTATATACACATTTTTTATATATTTGCATCTACCTTATATGTGTAACTTCCATATACAGAAATCGCACATATACAAAAATTGTGCATATACGGAAGATATGCGCATATATTCCGTATATGTGTAACTCTCTTATATATGCATACCTTCCATATATGCACGTCTTTTATGTATGTGCATCTATCATATATGCGCAACTTCCATATATGAAAATTTTGCATATACGAAAATTGTGCATGTACGGAGGATATGCGCATATCTTTCGTAAATGCAAAACTTTTCTATATGCACATATCTTTCAAGTATATGTGCAGCTTTTGTATATACGCATAACCTCCATGTATGTGCAACTTTAGTATATGTAACTTCCGTATATTTGCATATTTTATATATGTGTAGTAACTGCATATGCGCAACTTCTGTATGTGTGTAACTTTCTTATGTGTGCATATCTTTCGTATATGCACGTCTTTTATATATGTGCGTCTACCTTACATGCACAACTTCCATATATAGAAATTGCGCATATACGGAAAATATGCACATATATTTCATATATACATAACTTTCTTATATGTGCATATCTTCCGTATATGCACGTCTTTATGTATGTGCATCTACCATATATGTGCAACTTCCATATATACATAACTTTCTTATAATTCCATATCTTTCATATATACATGTCTTTTATATATGTGCATTTACGGTATATGTGCAACTTCCATATACAAAAATTGCACATATACAGACATTGCGCATATACCGAAGATATTTCCTTATATGCGTAGCTTTCTTATATGTGCATATCTTCCATATATGCACTTCTTTTATGTATGTGCATGTACCGTATATACACAACTTCCATATATGGAAATTTTTCATATACGGACATTGTGCCTATACGGAAGATATGTGCATATATTCCATATATGCGAAAATTTTCTATATGCAGATATCTTCCAGGTATACGTGCAACTTCTAAATATACGCATCACCTCCATGTATGTGCAACTTTATTATATGTAACTTCCATATATATGCATCTTTTGTATATGTGCATCTATAGTATATGTGCATAACTTTATGATGTGTGCATATCTTCTATATATGCATGTCTTTTATGTATGTGCATCTACCATATATGCGCAACTTCCGTATATGGAAGTTTTGCATATATGGAAATTGTGCATATACGGAAGATATGCGCATATCTTCTGTATATGTGCATTTTTTGTATATTTCCATCTACCATATATGTGCAACTTTCGTATATACGTAACTTTCTTATATGTCCATATCTTTCGTATATGCATGTTTTTTATATATGTGCACTTATCATATATGTGTAAATCCATATAAAGAAGTTGCGCATATATGGACATTGCGCATATACAGAAGATATTTCCTTATATGCATCACTTTCTTATATGTGCATATCTTTCATATATGCACTTATTTTATGTATGTGCATCTATCGCATATGCGCAAATTCCATATATGGAAATTTCTCATATACCAAAATTTGTGCATATACAGAAGATATGCGCATATCTTCCATATATCCGAAAATTTTCTATATGCACATATCTTCTAGGTATATGTGTAACTTCTGAATATACGCATCACCTCCATGTATGTGCAACTTTAGTATATGTAACTTCCATATATGTGCATCTGTAGTTTATGCGCAACTTCCATATATGTGCATATCTTTTGTATATGCGTAACTTTCATATATGTGCATATCATCCTTATATGCTCATCTTTTTGCTGGCATTATGGTACATGTGTTGTCCTTGATGGAAACCCACATATAGGTCAATTCAGAAATGATAAAGTGATGTATGATGACAACTCACATTGTAATAGGTAAATTAAGAGGTAAGAGTAATGACATAGAAGAACAGGGTGATGGGACACAAAAGAATCAAGAAATTGTGGAAAGAGAATATTTTGAGTGGTATATGCTTGTTAACCTAGTCCAAGTCAAGTATACATGTAGGTACACAAAATAAAAGGCACGTATACATATGCATGCAGTTTTAGAGAAGGAAAAATGTGTATGGGATGGAAAATTAAGGTTAAAGAATACCAAGGGTCCATACCATGGTATTAGCCCACAATATTGAGCAAAATAATGGTTACTTGATCCCGTCTAAGAATACGATAAGTTCTAGGTGTTGTTTTGGTGCATGGTATTAACAAAGGTTCTACGTATATAAGGAGGAGAAGATCAAAGGGCTAAATGTGCAACTGAAAGGGCTTTTCATGAATACTTCTATCTCAAGTATATTTTTTATTGTAAGGGTTGTGGTTATGATATAAATCTAAAAAATCTTGTGCACCCTTGGATACAATGTTGGATCCAAATCATGGCACCTAAAATGAGTAATGATTGTATGATCTAATAATGGATAGGCTAGATCTGAGTGCTAATGCATAGTATATCCTTTATATTGTATGATTTGGGTATATCTGAAGTCTTGAAAAACTGCAAAGTTATAAGTCATTATTTGCATATTTATACACAAGTTCACCTCGGTGAAGGCGCATATACATGCAGATTCGACACTTCCAAGTAACATATACAGAGGGAGGGCTTGTTGTTTAGAAATGACTGATTTATTTGATCAGTGCTACTATTTTATTGTTGTTTGTTAATGATTTCTTCATTAGGTCTAAAGTAAAACTAATTGCATAAGGAGATTGATTCTAGATGGTTGATTGATTAAGTAAGAAGGATGATCTTTGCTGCTATCTATTTAGAACTCTATAATATGACAATAGATATTCAAAATGTATTTAGGTAGTACAGTTTTTGGTTTAGAAGTTTTATGATTCTGTATATTTAGAGGAATACGTAGCTTGGGTTATAAAAAGTAGTGTATACATTCTGACATATGATTTTTGAGATTGTAGTTGGTTTTGGTTGTTGATGCAGTGTTCTGGGTTCAACTCTATGTTCTGGTGAGAGTGATCTCACTGTTCTGATTGATTGATTGTGTTGATGGGATTCAGTGATTGGGTGATGCAGTTGTATTTAATGGTTGTATTGCAATGGTGATTGAGCTTCAATGTTACTGATGGGTCCAATATGAAAATTTGATGAGACATGGCCTACATATTGTGTTGATGTGTACCAGGAGTATCTAGTCTGAAAATTTATGAAAATGGTCCCTTGAGAAAGAGTGAAGGTGGTAACCCTCTGTAGGATGGTGCCTATGTATCGGTAAAAATATCAACTAGTATAAGAGCTAGGGGGTTGGAGCTCCCTTCCAGTAGAAGCCGAAAAACGAGTGAAGGTTGTAGCCTTCAGCAGGTAGATGCCTGCACGATCTAGGTGGATATTGGTGGCCACCCAAATATTTCACTTACACCCCAACCATTGTTTCTTTTAGTTTTTTAATTTCCTTATTTGTAGCACAATTTACTATTTTTGGTAGTGTTTCAAGTCCTCAACTTCCAGAAACATTTTGAGGCCCTAAACGATGTTTTTTTGGGAAAATTGGGACCAATATGGGTCACTTATTTTCGTTGGTCACATAAAATTTGTAGTCCTCAAATAGATCTTTATAACGAGGTATTAGGTGTGTCAAACAAAGATCATATGCCAAAGTTACGAGCCTGGGAAGCTGATGTACAAATTTACCCAAACTGGGCCCATAGTTTAGCACTTCATCTCCTAGGGTTAGGTTTTTGGATGTTTAGGGATTTTCATTGTTTCTAAACAATAAATAAGCCTTCAAGCCTCATTGTAACACAGTTCAAAGGCATGTAGCTCCCACATCTCTTCTTAGATATAAGCTACCATCGCCCGAGCTAGTCGTATTTCCATTATGTTTGTAAACATATTTCAATATTTGATATTAATGAAATGAAGTGTCATTTGTACAACGTCTTTGTATTTATCATCATCTCTGTAATTTGTTGCATTCCTATTTAAATTCAGATCAGTGGTATCAGAGCAGTATTCTCTTTCTCCATTTTTCTTTGCATGTCCGCAACAAGGTCTGGATATAAGAAGTTAGGGCTTGAATTGGTCAAGCCTTTGCAAGACTAGCCTCACAAATCTTGATGACTTGCCATGGAAGATGAAAATAAAGATGAGGGGGTAGGAGATCCTACAAATATCTTGCTCGAAGAATCCCTCAAGTGACAAACGAACGCGATGATGGATAATTTTGCCCCGATCCTTTAGCGGATACCCAGGGGTGACGCATATGCTTCCAAAAGCTACTCCAGAAACACCACACCCTTTAATGTACAAGTTCAGTTTGAAATCCCCATATTCGAGTGTCAAATAGATCCAGATGTCATAGATAAATGGTTGAATATGCTACAAGGATATTTTTCTGTACATGATTTTTCCAATCGAGAAAAGGTTACTTTTTCTCTTCTCAAAGTTGCCCCCCACATCAAGGATAGGTGGGAAAGGTAATGTGAATAGAAGGATGAAATCATGAACTCACTATTTTTAGCCGCTCCCACTTGGAATTCATTCTGGGATGCCATCAAGGAGAAGTACTACCCTGTCGGGAGCTATGAAGACAAATACATAAAGTGGACCACGCTGCGGTATGGAAGGGACCAAGATGTGTCAGAGTTTACCAAGGCTTTTCATACCCTTCGCACGGAGTTGGGTATCAAGGATTCTGAGAAACATTTGGTGCTCAAGTACCACGACTGCCTACATAGATACATCCATGACAAGATGGAGTTCGTGTAAATCTGCTCACTCGGCATAACAAAATGATACGTTGTCAAGATTGAGCAAAAGTTTAAACAGAAGATGCAAGCCTTTGGATTCGCAAATCTGAACCAAGGGAAATGCTTCCCCAAACCCCATAACCAAGGACAAAGCCAAGACGGTGTGACCCAAGATAGCCCTTGAAGTTGCAAGAAAAGAACACCACCATGAATTCAAAGAAGGACACAGGAAAGTGGCATGATTTCCATAAGAGCCAGACTCATAACACGAGTGAGTGTCGGGTGAAGCAATCGCTAATGGCCAAGTTGAAGGCTTCAGAATTAAATGCATGTTTCAACCCTAAGTCAGAACCTAACAACAGGAATGATAAAGTGAAGCAGATAATTGATGCGGAGCCCAACACCACTGTTTCCATTGCCAAGATCAATATGAATGAGCCCAAATATCCAAAGGAGGGAAGGCGTCTTTTCCACTCTTAATTGTGGGTGAAGGGTTCACCGCTACAATTCACTATCGATAGTGGCAGCCAAAAGAATCTCATTTCAGCAAGGGTCGTGAAGCATCTGGGCTTACTAGTCGTACCACACCTGCAACCATATAGTATCAGGTGGCTTCATCAAGGACGAGATCTCTGAGTCCGCCCATAGTGTTGCCTTCCCTACAGCATCAAGCCCTTCGTAGATGAGGTATTATGTGACGTTGCACGTCTTGATGTTTGTGATGTATTATTACACAACCCATACTTGTGAAAGTGAAATGTTGTGTATGAGTCAAGGCCATGCACTGTTATTGTTTCTTTGTAATACGTTATGCAAGATATCGGAGGTAGCCCCACCTACCGCCATAGCTTTGATCTCTGCTAAGAAATGTAGTAAGATAATCTCCTAGAATAAGAGTCCATTGGAAGCTCAGACCACTCCGATATGGCCCTTACAACATTACCAAGGCTGTGGGAAACAATGTTTTGAAGCACAACATTCCCCCGTTCCTTAGCTTGCATCAAGTGTTCAATATGGACCACCCTCGACAATGCTTCAAACCATTACTGGACACATCAGAGATTGCAAAGCAACTCATCAAGGACAAATTTTAGCAGCATTTTCCTCATCTCATGGAGGAACTCAATGCAATGGGGACGATTGCTTCATAAGTGGGGAGGAATGATTGATATGGATATTGGTAGCCACCCTCCCATTCCACTTGGAACCCACCATTGTTTCCTTCACTTTTTTTGTTTCATTATTTGTAGCACAATTTACTATTTTTGGCATTTTTTTGGGTCCTGAAATTCCAGACCCATTTTAAGGACCTAAATGACATTTTTTGAAAAAATAGGACCGAAATGTGCCTTGGACCAATGTTGGTCATGTGAAAGTTGTATTCCTTGAATAGATATTTCTAACGAGGTATTGGTTGCATGAAACGAAGATCGTATGCCAAAGTTATGACCCTGGGAAGTTGATGTACCAATTTACTCAAATGGGGCCCATAGTTTGGCGCTTCATTTCCTAGGGTTACGTTTTTAATTGTTTAGGGTTTTCCATTGTTTCTCAACAATAAATAGGCCTTCGAGCCCCATTGTAACTTATTTCAGAGGCATGTAGGCACCACATCTCTTCTTAGAGATAAGCTACTGATCCAGATTTAAAGAGGAACACAACAAAATATAGAGATAACCATAAACACAAAGATGTAGTGGAAATAATACTTCATTTCATTAATGTAAAATACTGAAATATGCTTACAAATAGAAATGGAAATAAATTAGCTAGGGAAATGCTAGCTTATCTCTGAGAAGAGATGTGGCGGCCACATGCCTCTGAATTGTGTTACAATGAGGCTTGAAGGCCTATTTATTATTGAGAGACAATGGAAAACCCTTCACATCCCAAAACCTAACCCTAGAAGATGAAATGCCAAATTGTGGGCCCCGTTTGGGTAAATTGGTACATCAATTTATCGAGGTCGTAACTTGGGCACCCGATCTCCATTTGATGCATCCAATAGCTCGTTGGAAAGATCTATCCGAGAATTATAATTTTGGGAAGAGCAACATCAGTCCATGGACCCATGTTGCTCCTAAATTTCCCAAAAAATGTCGTTTAGGGCCTCAAAACGGCTCCAAAAGTTTAGGACTGAAAAAACTGCTAAAAATAGTAAATTATGCTACAATTACGAAAACTGAAAAACTGAAAGAGATAGTTGTGGGGGTCTAAGAGGGATATGTGGGTGGCCACCAAGATCCACCTGGATCATTCCTCCTCCCTTACGAAGAAATGGTCCCCATTGCGTTGAGTTCCTCCATCCACTGAACTTGTCCTGCAATCTTTGATGTGTCCAGTAATGGTGAGAAGCATGGTCGACGACGGTCCACATTAAACACTTGGTGCAATTGAAGGAATGGAGCAATGATGTGCTCCAAAGCATTGTTCCCCAGAACATTGGTACTATTGTAAGGACCATGTCAGAGTGGTTTTAACTTCTGATGGGTTATGGTAAGGCATTCTTTCTGTCGATGCAACCAGACTTTGCTGCCACCCTGAAACTTGTGTGGTAGCCCTGTGGGTGAGGAGAAGTTGTTCCTATGTTATTTCATGACCGTATCCCTCCGTTTATGCTATTGTTGCATGGAGGAACCCTTCGCGGCGGTGATGGATGTGCCGAAAATCTTCCCCTTACTTTGGGAGCAAACCAAATAGAAAATAAATTTTCTAGTCTGTGAGATGAGCTTGCTGCCTTTCTTCACAGTGATCAAAGAGGTGGTCGTAGGTGGGGCTACCTCTAGTATCGTGTATAATGAATTATTCAAAGAAATAATGACAGCACGAGGCCTTGACTCATACACAACATGTTTCCTCCACAAGTATGGTTGGCCTAATAGTACATCAAAAACACCCATAGGTGTAGCATCACACAATACCTCATTTGTGAAGGGCTTGATGCTATAGGGAAGGCGACACTACTAGCGAAATTTGAGGTCTCGTCCTTCATCAAGACACCGAAGACTGTACAACTACGAGTGTGGTGTCATCGCTAGGCCCAACCGCTTCATGATGTCTGCTGAAATGAGGCTCTTTTTGCTGACATTCTCGATAATGAATTGTAGTGGCGAACCCTTCACCCACATCTGTGAGTGGAAAAGACGTTCCCCCTTGTTAGGATCTTCGAGCTCATTTTTCTGGATCTTGGCAGTGGCAACAGTGGTGCTGGGATCTGCATCAATGATTTTCTTCCCTTTGCCATTCCCCTTGTCAAGTTCTGGCTTAGGGTCAGAACATGCATTTGATTCGAAAGCCTTCAACTCGGCCACTAGCGACTAATTGGTGTGACACTCACTTGTGTTGTGAGTGGGGCTCTTATGGAACTCACACCACTTTCTTGTGTCCTTCTTTGGCATTTTGGTGTTGTTCTTTTCTTGTGGCTTTGATGAGTTGTCTTGGGTCACCCCGCCTTGGCTTTGTCCTTTGGTCTTTGGATTTGTAGATCCAAAGTCTCGCTTCTTCTGTTTGAAATTTTGCCCGATTTTGACAGCATATCAGTACGTCATGGCAAGTGAGGATATGCTTAGGAACTCCATTTCTTCCTAGATGTATCTGTGTAGGCAGCCACCGTATTTAAGTACTAGATGCAGCTCAGAAGCTTTGATACTGAATTGTGTGTGAAGGGTATGAAAAATGTTTGTGAACTCTAGCACATCTTGGTCCCTACCTTTCCTAGCATGGTCCACTTGATGTATTTGTCTTTGTAGCTTTTGACGGGGTAGTACTACTCCTTCATGGCATCCCAAAATGAACCCCAAGGGGGTGTGGCTAAAAATATTGAACCTGTGCTTTCATCCTTCTGCTCAGAGTAGGTTTCCCACCAGTCCTTGATGTGGGGGGCTGCTTTGAGAAGAGCGAAAACAATCTTTTCCTTACTCGAAAATTCATGAACAGAAAAATAACCCCCTAGCATATTCAACCATTTATCTACAGCATTTGCATCTATTAGAGCCTCGAATATGGGCATTTCAAAATTAACTTGTACCTTAAAGGGAGTGGAATTTCAAGAGTAGCTGCTGGAAGCCGTTACGTCGCCACTAGGTAGCCGCTGAAGGATCTACACAAAGTTGTCCATCATCGTGTTCCTTTATCGCTCAAGGGCTTCTTCGAGCAAGATTTTGATAGGATCTCCTGCACCCTCATCTTTCTTTTCATCTGCCATGGGAGACCATCGGGTTTTGCGATGTTGGTCTTGCAAAGGTTCGATCAATTCAAGCCCTAACTCCTTATATCCCGGCCTCGTTGGGGACATGCAAAGAAAAAATGAGAAAAAGCAGATCGCTTTGATACCATTGATCCAGATTTAAATAGGAACAAAAAAAAATACAAAGATAACCATAAACATAAAGATGCAGTGGAAATAATACTTCCTTTCATTAATGTAAAATACTGAAATATTCTTACAAACAGGAATGGAAATAAACCAGCTAGGGCGATGGTAGCTTATCTCTGAGAAGAGATGTGGTGGCTACATGCCTATGAACTGTGTTACAATGAGGCTCGAATGCATATTTATTGTTGAGAAACAATGGCTAACCTTTCACATCCCAAAACCTAACCCTAGAAGATGTAACACCAAATTGTGGGCCCCATTTGGGTAAATTGGTACATCAATTTCCTGGGGTCGTAACTATGGCACCCGATCTCCATTTGACGTGTCCAATAGCTCGTTAGAAAGATCAATCCAAGAACTATAATTTTGGAAAGAGCAACATTGGTCCATGGACCCATGTTGTACCGAGATTTCTCAAAAAACGTTGTTTAGGGCCTTAAAATCGCTATAGAAGTTTAGGTCCCAAAAAATTGGTAAAAATAGTAAATTGTGCTACAACTACATAAAATGAAAAAAATTGAAAGAGACAGTTGTGGGAATCCAAATGGGATAGGTGGGTAGCCACCAACATCCACCTGGATCAGCTATCGTCGCCCGGCTAGTCTTATTTCCATTTTTTTTGTAAGCATATTTCAATATTTGATATTAATGAATTGAAGTGTTTTTTCTACTGCATCTCTGTATCTATGGTTATATCTATAATTTGTTGTGTTCTTTTTTAAATTGGGATCAGTGGTATTAGAGTAGTCTTCTCTTTTTTTTTTTTTCTTTCCATGTCCACAACGAGGTCGAGATATAAGGAGTTAAGGCTCGAATTGGCCGAACCTTTGCAAGACCAGCCTCGCAAATCTCGACGGCCTACCATGATGAATGAAAAGAAAGATGAGGGGGTAGGAGATCCTATCAAAATATTGCTCGAAGAATCCCTTGAGTGAAAAATGAACGCGATGATCGACAATTTTTTCTAGATCCTTCAACAGCTACCGAGGGGCAATGCATCTGCTTCCAACAACTACTCTAGAAATGTTGCACCATTTAAGGTACAAGTTAACTTTGAAATCCCCATATTCGAGGGTCAAATAAATGAAAATGCCATAGATAAATGGTTGAATATGATAGAAGGATATTTTTTTGTTCATGATTTTTCCAGCTCAGAAAAGATTACTTTCTCTCTTCTCAAATCCATGCCCCACGTCAAGGACTGGTGGGAAACGAATTGTGAACAAAAGAATGAAATTATGAACTCACTGTTTTTAGCCTCTCCCACTTGGAATTCATTCTGGGATGCCATCAAGAGTAACTACTACCTTTTCGAGAGCTATGAGGATAAGTACATAAAGTGGACCAGACTGTGGCATGGAAGGGACCAAGATGTGTCAAAGTTTACCAATTTTTTTGATACCCTTCACACGAAGTTGGGTATCAAGGATTTTAAGAAACATTTGGTACTAAAGTACGGCCGCTACCTACATAGATACATCCAAGACGATATGGAGTTCCTTTACATCTCCTCACTCAGCACGACATACCAATACACTATCAAGATCGAGCAAAAGTTTAAACAAAAGAAATGAGACTTTGGATCTTTGAATCCGAAGTAACGGAAAGGCTTCCCCAAACTACATAACCAAGGAAAAGGCCAAGATGGTGTAACCTAAGAAACCCGTCGAAGCTGCAAGAAAATAACACCGCCACGAATTCAAAGAAGTTCAAAGGAAAGTGGTGTGAGTTACATAAGAGCCCCCCCCATAACACAACTGAGTGTTGGGCCAAGTAGTCGCTAGTGGCAGAGTTAAAGGCTTCAGAATCCGATGCATGTTCCGACCCTGAGTTAGAACTTGACTAGACAAATGACAAAGGGAAGTAGTTCATTGATGCGAAGCCTAGTGCCACTATTGCCACTGCCAAGATTGAGAAGAATGAGCCCGAAGATCCACAGGAGGGGGTGCGTCTTTTCCACTCACAAATGTGGGTGGAGGGTTCGACTCTGCAATTCATTGTCGATAGTGGTAGCCAAAAGGACCTCATTGCAGTAGAGGTCGTCAAGCGTCTAGGCCTAATACCCATACCACGCTTGTAGCCATACATCATTGGGTGGCTTCGCCAAGGATGAGATCTTCGAGTCTGCCAGTAATGCCGCCTTCGCTACAGCATCAAGCCCTTCACAGATGAGGTATTATGTGACATTGCAGCTCTTGATGTTTGTGATGTACTATTAGGCCAACCATGTGGAAACGACATGTTGTGTATGAGTCAAGGCCTCACGCTATTATTATTTCTTTGGGTAATATGTTATATAGGATACCAAAGGTAGCCCCACCTATTGCCACATATTTGATCTCTACTAAAAAAATGATGTAAGATCATCTCCCGACTAGGAAATTTATTTCTTTTTGGTTCGCTCTCAAATCAAGAAGAAGACCGTTGTCACATCCATGAACCTCGAGAAGGGTTCCTCCACGTAGTAGCAGCAGATGGATACAGCCATGAAATAATATAGGAACATCTTCCCCTCACCCATAGGAGTACAGTTGCACTGTGAGGTCAAGCATTCATTCAATTTGACTCCAAGAGAACCTCTACCCAACAAGTTGTTATATTGTTACTCCATTGTGGAAAATTCTAAGTACAAGAAGAAACATTATCAACATCAAATTCCACAAAACTTTCAGGCGGGTGATAAAGTCTGGTTGCATCTGCATAAAGAGTGCCTTATAATATCCCATCAGAAGCTCAGATCACTCTGATATGTTCCTTACAACATTACCAAGGCTATGGCAAAAATTTTTTTGAAGCATAACATTCCCTCATTCCTTAGCTTGCATCAAGTGTTCAATGTGGACCAACCTTGACTATGCTTCAAACAATTTGTAGACACATTAGAGATTGCATAACAACTCACTAGGGACCAAGTTCAGCAGAAGTTTCCTCATCTCATGGAGGAACTCAACGCAATGGGAACCATTGCTTCCTAAGGGGAGAGGAATGAGCCAGGTGGATATTGGTGGACACCTATCTATTCCACTTGGACCCCTGCCATTTTTTCTTTCAGTTTCCTTATTTGTGGCATAATTTAGTATTTTTGGCATTTTTTGGGGTCCTGAATTTCTGGAGCCATTCTGAGGCCCTAAATGGAGTTTTTTTTGGAAACTAGGACCAACATGAGTCCTATACAAACTTTGGTCATGAAAACGTTGTAGTATTCGAATAGATCTTTCTAACGAGATATTGGGTGCTTCAAATGAAGATCGTATGCCAAAGTTATGACCCCGGGAAGTTGATGTACCAATTTACCCAAACAGGGCCCACAGTTTGGCGCTTCATCTCCTAGGGTTAGGTTTTTCGATGTTTAGGGTTTTCCATTATTTCTCAACAATAAAGATTCCTTTGAGACTCATTTTAACACAATTCAGATGCATGTAGTAACCATATCTCTTCTCAGAGATAAGCTACCATCACCCACGCTAGTCTTATTTCCATTCTGTTTGTACGCATATTTCAGTATTTGATATTAACAAGATGAAGTGTTATTTCTACTACGTTTCTGTATTTATGGTTGTATCTATAATTTGTTGGATTCTTATTTAAATTGAAATCAGTGGTATCAAAGCGGTATACTCTTTCTCTGTTTTTCTTTTGCATGTCCCTAACGAGGTCAAGATATAAGGAGTTAGGGCTTGAACTGGTCGCACCTTTGCAAGACCAACCTCATAAATCTCGACGACCTACCATGGTGGATGAAAAGAAAGATGAGGGATCAGGAGATCCTATCAAAATATTTATCGAAGAAGCCCTTGGGTGACAAAGGAACTCGATGATGGAAAATTTTGCCCAGATCCTTCAGCAGTTATCCAGGGGCAACACATTTGCTTCAAACAACTACTCTAGAAATGCCACACCATTTAAGGTACAAGTTAACTTTGAAATCCCCATATTTGATGGTCAAATAGATGTAGACGCCATAGATAAATGGTTGAATCTGATAGAAGGATATTTTTCTATTCATGATTATTCCAACCGAGAAAAGGTTACTTTTGCTTTTCTCAAAATCGCCCCCCATGTCAAAGACTAGTGGGAAACTTATTGTGAACAAAAGGACGGAAGTACAAACTTATTGTTTTCAGATGCTCCGGCCTGGAATTCATTCTGGGACGCCATCAATGAGAAGTACTACCATGTTGGGAGCTATGACGACAAATACATAAAGTGGACCATGTTGCGGCATGGAAGGGACCAAGATGTGCTAAAAGTTTACCAATGTTTTTCATACGCTTCACACGAAGTTGGGTATCAAGGATTCTGAGAAACATTTGGTACTCAAGTACTGTGGCTACCTACATAGATACATCCATGATGAGATGGAGTTTTTGTACATCTCCTCGCTCAGCACGACATATTGATACATTGTCAAGATCGAGCAGACTTTTAGATAGAAGGAGCGAGACTTTGGATCCATGAACCTAAAGCAAGGCAAAGTCTTCCCCAGATTGCATAACGAAGGACAAAGCCAAGACGGTTTGACCCAAGACAACCCATCAAAGCTGCAAGAAAAGAACATCACCACGAAGTCAAATAAGGACACAACAAAGTGGTGTGAGTTCCGTAAGAGCCCCACTCATAACACAAGTGAGTGTCAGGCCAAGCAGTCGTTGGTGGCTGAGTTGAAGGCTTCAGAATCATATGCATGTTCCAACCCTGAGTCAAAACTCGACAAGAGGAATGAAAAAGGGAATCAGATCATTGATGCGGAGCCCCGCACCACTGTTTCCACTGCCAAGATCTGTAAGAATGAGTCTGAACATCCAAAGGAGGGGGAGTGTCTTTTCTAGTCACAAATGTGGGTGTAGGGTTCACCACTACAATTCATTGTCGACAGTGGGAGCCAAAAGAACCTCATTTCATCATAGGTAATGAAGCATTTGGGCCTACTAACCATGCCACACTTGCAACCATACAACATTGGGTGGCTTCACCAAGGACGAGATCTCCAAGTTTGCCCGTACTGCCACCTTCCCTATAGCATCAAGCCCTTCAAAAATGAGGTATTATGTGATGTATTATTAGGCCAACCATACTTGTGGAAGTGACATGCTCTGTATGAGTCAAGGCCTTGCAGTGTTATTATTTCTTTGGGTAATACATTATACAGGATACTAGAGGTAGCCCCAGCTACTGACACATCTTTGATCTCTTCTAAGAAATTAAGTAAGATCATCTCCCAGAGTACAGAATTTATTTTCTTTCTGGTTCACTCTCAAATCAAGGGGAAGATCGTCGCCACATTCATAACCCCTCGGAAGGGTTCCTCCACACAGTAGCAATAGATGGACATGGTCCTGAAAGAATACAGAAACATCATATCCTCACCCACAGGGGTACCATTGCACTATTAGGTCAATCATTCATTCAATCTGACTCCTTGAGCACCTCTACCCAACAGATGAAGATGTTGTCACTCCATTGTGGAAAATGCCAAGTAGAGGTAATGACATGATCAACATCGGATGCGACACAAGTTTCTGGTGGGCGATAAAGTCTGGTTGCATCTATAGAAATAACGCCTTACAAGAGCCCATGAGAAGCTTAAGCCACTCTAATATGGTCCTTACAACATTACCAAGGTTATGGGAAACAATGTTTTGAAGCACAACATCCCCCACCCCTTGGCTTTCATTGAGTGTTCAATATGGACCACCCTTGACCATGCTTCAAACCATTATTGGGCACATTATAGATTGTAGAACAATGCACCAAGGATGAAGTTCAGCAGAAGTTTCCTCATCCCATGGAGGAACTCAAACATAATGGGGACGATTGCTTCCTAAGGGGAGAGGAATCATCCAGCTGGATATTGGTGGCCACCCACCTATTCCACTTGGACCCCCACCATTGTTTCTTTCAATTTTTCATTTTCCTTATTTGTAGCACAATTTACTATTTTTGGTAGTTTTTTGGTTCCTGAACTTCTAGAGCCATTTTGAGGCCCTAAATGATGTTTTTTGGGAAAAATGGGACCCACATGGGTTACAAGCTGATGTTGGTCATGCAAATGTTGTATTCCTCAAATAGATATTTCTAACGAGGTATTGGCATGTCAAACAAAGATTGTATGCCAAAGTTACGAACTCGGGAAGTTGACGTCTCAATTTACCCAAATAGGGCCCAGAGATTGGTGCTTCATCTCCTAGGGTTAGGTTTTTGGATGTTTACGGTTTTCCATTATTTCTCAAGAATAAATAAGCATTCGAGTCTTATTGTAACACAGTTCGGAGGCATGTAGCTGCCACATCTCTTCTCAGAGATAAGCTAGCATCACTTGAGTTATTCTTATTTCCATCTGTTTGTAAGCATATTTCAATATTTGATATTAATGAAATGAAGTGTTATTTCTAATTCATCTCTATATTTATGGTTATATCTATAATTTGTTTCGTTTCTGTTTAAATTCGAATCACTGCATACTGCAAAAAGTATGCACTAGAACAAAGCTTTTAAACACTTTTTATAATAAAAAGATGAAATTCTGAGATGACAACAACGACGATTTTTTCCCACATTGGGTTTCCACCTAAACAATCCTAGTGTTCATGTCTGCTGCTTATGTGTGTTGATATATTTTGTTCTTACTGCATCCGTTCACTGCTCAACAAATGCATCAGACTATGATTTAAGTTCAACAGATAATGAATTAGTTGTTTTACAAGTTTATTATCTATACGTTGGTTTCGTTCATTATAGTCGTGGACATACGCTATTTGGTTTTTGTAAATCACGTATATAGTGTGAGAAAGAAAAATAATTATTGTGAAAGTTTAAATACTAATTCACCCCCTCCCGTTGTCTAAGTAATTTTCCCAACAATTGGTATTAGAGGAGGTCCTTCAGAAGAAGCTTGATCACTTGAAGGAAGATCTCTCAAGATGAGAAATCATGAAGGAATGGGATGTATCAGACAACCAATCTTCAACTTAAATAACTTAACATATTGGAAGGCAAGAACCAGAGCCTATCTTCAGCCAATTGGAACTAATGTTTGGGATATTGTGGAAGGAGGATACCAATATCCATCAACAATCCACACAAATCCATCAGAAAAGAAATCATATGAAATCAATGGCAAAGTTGTCAATGCATCATTGCGAAGTCTATCGGAATCAGAATTCGTCACACTCATGTAGCTCAACATAGCCAAAGAAATATGGGACAAAATCATTCAGTGCTATGAAGGAGACTCTCATGTAAAACGTGCTACGCTCCAAACTCTCATAATTCAATATGAAACTCTCAAAATGCATAGCGATGAAAGTATTGCTAGTTACTTTTTATGAGTAGATGAGATTGTAAATCGTATGAAGGATCTGAGTGAAGAAATAAAGGAGGCTATTATAGTAGAGAAAATTTTAAGATCTCTATCTCCTAAATTTGAGTCAAAGGTATTTTCCATTAAAGAGAATCAACATCTACAATCTGTTACTATCGTTCAAATTCATGGAATTTTAACTACCTTTGAAATGAGGAAAGGAGGTCAATCAGAAATCAGACAAACCACTTTCAAAGTCTCTGTAAAGGGAAAAGAAATTAAAGATCTAACAGAATCAAGATATATATCAGAAAATGAGGTAAAATTTGTGAAGAAACTTCAACTGTGTATTGGAAGATTGAAAGGTAAGCTTCCCTTCAAATGTTGTACTTGCGATAGAGTTTGTCATTATGCTACTAAATGTCCTCATAAAGATAACCATGACAAAGGAAAGGAATTTGTAAAAGGTAATAAGAAACAATTTTTTAATAGAAGAAGTTGTTGTAATCATGAAGATAGTGATGGCATGTCTAAAAGAGATGAAGGTGAATTTGATCAAGAAATTGAACTTCTCATGGCTTATGAAATTGATAAGTTTATGGATGCATTAGAAGAAGAAGATTTTATTGAAGAAGTACTCAACTCAAAATCTACTTGGAAGAAAATAATATAGTAATAGACACTTTGACACATCAACTCATAGAAAGGGAAAAGAACAATGAAAAATTAGAGTGTGAAATAGTGAGTCAAGAAAGGAATTTGAGAAGACAAAATATTTGAATCTTAGATTTGCTAAAGGATCAGAAACCTTAGAAGAAATCATTAAGGTTCAATGTTCTCCCCAGCAAAACTCCAAAGGTACTCCCGAGGTAGATTATGCTCATTTTACTCCAAGGGTGTGAACATCAATAGAAGAACTAACCAAAAGGTGAACAATACCAAAAGATTTTATGATCACATCAACTTCTTCTTTAATGGACAATGCTTTTCATGCCATAACTTTGGTCATAAGGCTACTTAATGTGTTACTTACAAAACTATCATGACTAGAGAAGTAGGAAAAAAAATGAGCATGACAGGAATCAAGAAGAGATCTTATAATAACTTTTCACCTCTTGAAGATGAAATTGAATGTTCATTTTGCAATAACTTTAGAGGTGATCAAGATTTTCTTTATCGAGCAATTTGAATTCTGATTTTAAGCGCTCAATCAAGCATTTTAAGTGCAATATCTAGTTCCTGAAATCCTCAAAAATCACAGTTTCAACACCCCTTATGTAGATTTCCTGCAACCTCATTTTGTACCCTAGTGGATTTAGGGCAGAATTTGTCTTTAAGTGGCATAATTAATCATGTTGGATTCGTAAAATAATCCTCTATCAAATGGCATATGAGTTTGACACTTTCGAATTCATATGATATTTTTCATTTAATTTCTTGTAAGCGTAATGTTTGAAATTTTTTTAGATAGTTTCAAAGCAGCTGAATAAAAAATAATAACATAAAAAATGAACAGAGAAAAATTTCAAAAAATACCACTATCTTTGTTTACGAGTTCTCTTCAAAATGTTACTCTTTCTTTTCGAATGTATTTAAAGCGTTAAAAAAACTTAAGTGAACACATGTGATATGTCTCCAAAATGCAATTGAAATATTATTTTGCCAACAAAAAATATAATTTTTCATAAAAAAATAAAATTTTAATTTGAAAACTTAGTTCTCTCCGTGTAAATCATGTAATGTATATGTATATGTATATGTATATGTATATATATATAATATATATATATATATATATATATATATATATATATATATATATATATATATATAATATATATATATATCTATATATATAGATATATATATATATATTATATTAAACTACAAATTTTAAAACTAAGTTATCCTAGGTGAACACACACATCTCTTAATATCTGTGAAATTTGCAAGGAAAAGTATTGCATTTAATGGAAAAATGAGAGATTATACAACACTGTTGTTTTTGCAAAAAATATCATTAGGACAACAACATAATTTTTCACATTTTATATTTTTTACTCCAAATCAAAATTCACAATGCTTATATGAATTTTGAGGGCTTCAATTTGATAAAAGAGGAAAATTTTAAGCTTCATTGCCACATTTGGACAAAAGGTGTAACCCATCTTCATGCATTCATCCTTACCAAAATCTAAGTAGGACCAACACAAAGGCACATCCAAAGAGTATGATGGTTATCCATGTATATACAAACTTTAAATTAATCCTAAGATTAATTCACTAAGCATATTAATTTGGCAAAACAATTTCACACCAAAACCTACTTGCATTCTATTAAAAATCACATATAAATACAACAAATACTATTTTACGATAGAAATTCTCTCTTAACCATACAATCAACTAGTTGAGAAAATATCTCAACCAGACAACAAAGTAACTAAATCTCTCAAATCTAACACTCGCGTAACAATTACATTTATGATGATGAATCTCATCTGGTGTGCACAAGACAAGTAGGAGTTAAATCTCCAAGTCCCTCCCTTAACGAGTATTTTTCTTTGATCTTCATGTATGCAAAGTCTTCATTAACTTCTTTAAACATGTTCGAAATGGCATAGAGAAAACTCCATCAAGTCGTGGTGTCGTCCCCATAATAGACGCAGGGGATTTCAATCAAGAGCATGCAAGTCAAAATATTTTGATTCTCAATCCTGCTGGCATTTCACATCCAACCAAACAACTCTTGTCCAATGAAACTTCCGAATTAACCTTTGAGGAATCTAGAGCTGTGATTATAGCGAGACAGATCACGAACATGACTTCCACTCTTAGCACCTCGTGGTTTTGTGCAAGAACACAAAGAAGCTTGCAACCTTGCAGTAAATGCTTCGGTATAAGTTAGTCAGCTGGTTCATTCCTCAATGTAGCCACAAAATATTTCGACCACTCAACAGAATATCCTAGGCACTCCTTTAAAGGATATCCTAGGCCCTCCCTGAAGGGAGTTACCCATAGAACCAACGACTTACATACCAATTTGAAAAAACAATTTCACACCAAAGTTTACTTGGTTTCCATTAAATACTAGACATAAATACAACAAGTATTCTTTAATTTAAGATAGAATTTTATTTTAACCATACAATTAATAAGTTGAGAAAATATCTCAACCAAACATTAAAGTAAGAGTTATTTTAGTTGGATTAAATCTCTCAAATCTAACTAATAAACAATTAATAAACTCACATAACAATTGCATTTATAATAATAAATCTCATCCAATGTGCACAAGACAAATAAGAGTTAAATCTCTAAGTCAATTTGTTTTATTGAGTGAACATTCAATTATTAGAGTAAAAAAGTGTTTCTTATACTCCAATTTATGAATTAGCTTGTCAAGTACCAAAACCTAAACTTAAATCGCCATTGCATCTATGGATAAAGTGGAATTTCCCCCTCTTGGATGAAATCTCCAAGAGGACTAAGTTTGCTTACAAATGAGAGAAGAAATAAAGCGCAAGTTAATTTTTTTAGGCGAAAACAAATTGTTGTATTTACAAATTTCATTATTGTTAAATTTTAATATGGATTAAATTTATATATTCAATAATAGGTATCAAAAGACATATTTTATGACAAATCTCACATTGTCAAAATTAAAATAAATAAGAATTTTTTAAATTATTATAGTATTATTAATTATTTTTATTTTAAAAAACTAATTTTATATATTTGAAAGTATTGTAAAAATTTTAGTTATGGAGATTCATGTCTATTTTGGCATGGAAATTATTAATTTTGTAAATAGACTTTGTTTAAAATACCATAGCTTATTAATACCACATTCCAAAAAAACATACTCATTTCATATGAACACATGTTCATATGACATTTTTTTATTTAATCATTAATAATAACGAAAAAACACAAACTATTTTTGAGATATAATTTAAAATTTTGATTATAAAATTAAAAAAATTTTCTATGATTAAATCTTTATATTATTAATTGATATTAATAATAAATTAAATAATATTAAATAATAAAATTAAAATTTTAAATATATGGAATGGAGATGAAGTAGAATATTCTTAGTTGAATCTATTGTTTATGTATTTTGACAAAATTGTAAACAAATGTGACATAATTTGTAAATTCATTGGTCATACTTTTCACTTTTGTTTTTTACAAAATTGAAGTCTTCAAAGTCAAATACCGCACTTCTCAGAAAAAAACATAACGAGTCCAAAGTGATAAAAGTATTTTTGTTTCTCAAACGTCTATGGAAAAAAGCAGGGAAATTATGGCAAATAGGGTCTGCAACTCAGAGTCTATGGTCCCCGAGCATGCCCCTTTTGAATACCAAGCAGCTTTGGAGTTTGGTCGCCACAATGTTCTGTCTAACTGCCATAAAAATTCAATTCAACTTAAGTGACTATGTTCATCCTGGTAAAAGTCTGAGTTAGTGGGGTTTGGTTGTCACTGT
The DNA here is from genome assembly GCA_000404065.3 of Pinus taeda. Taxonomy (NCBI): domain Eukaryota; kingdom Viridiplantae; phylum Streptophyta; class Pinopsida; order Pinales; family Pinaceae; genus Pinus; species Pinus taeda. Next base: position 13,729 of record APFE030481372.1, on the reverse strand, counting down.
GTTCTGTTTAACCGCAATCAAAATTCAATTCAACTTATGTGACTATGCTCATCTTGGTAAAAGTCTGAGTTAGTGGGGTTTGGTTTTCACCGTGTTCTGTCTAACCGCCATCAAAATTCGTTCAACTCAAGGGACTGTTCTCATCCCTTCAATGCTCTCCTGGTAAAAGTCTGAGTTAGTGGCAATAAAGATGGGTCAGATTCATAGAGCTACAATAACGTTAGATAATAGTAAATTCGTATCCATAAATATTGTGAAATTTTGAATACAACAATACTCCAATGTCACGTTGAATGCCATCCACAACCAAAATAAGTCAGTTTCAAAATTAGTTTAGGGAAGAGGAGTTCTTTATTATCAAATAGAAAAGCAACGTAACATGAAATGTATGGTTCATGGTGTGGCTCGGCTGCATGTGGAAGTAGGTTTTTAACTTTTTCCATTGTAGGATTTCTTAAACTTTCAATGAACGGCTTAAAAGTAAGAAAATATTAAGCCGTTTTTAAAACTTTTGGTGAACAGCTTAAATTTTCGATCAATGCCTTAAAAGTAAGAAAATATTATATTAATCGAGAGAAGAAATGCGTTTTTATTTTTATTTTTATATTGAGATAATTTTTGGCACAATGTAACGTTGGCTAATGGTTGGCCATGGTTGACTTTCATATTGAGACATTCTTTGTCACAATAAAATGTTGGACCATCTTTGACAATGGCAGACCATGGTTGTCACAATGTGACATTGGAATAAGAGACGAACATGGTTGACCATGTTTGATTTACATACTGACACAATCCTTGTCACAATGCAACATTAAACCATTGTTGACCATATTGCACCCACACATTAAATCCTCACCTTTTTAGTTAAAAATAAAAAAAATGCATATTAATAATATGTTTAATAATCTTAAAATATATTGTATAATATTTAATTTAGTGTAAATATATATTCAAATTTAGTATTTAATTTTAATAACCATATTTCTTCCGAAATTCCAGCATGATATTGAGGATTTTTTTTTTTTAATATTACAACTGTCAAGTTCAAGAATTCGAGATGTTGCATGGGTTCTTGAGGTTCCTCAATCTATTTTCACCATTAAAAAAATATGTTGCAGGAGATCTTGAGGGCCTTGAATCCATTTCCACCATTAAAAAATATTCAAATACTCTTAGTTTCAAAATTTTTAGAAAAAAATATAATCAGATTCCTCAAAAAAAAAAAAAGTTCTACTTAAACAAACTTACTTAAAATATTAACCCCTTAAATTTATTAATATCCTCATAATTTACTAAACATTATTTATATTACTTTTAAATTAAATACTATAAATAAAATATGGAAATAAACTAAACATGGACTGACAAAACATTGAGATGAACAAAACCTTTTCACAAAACCTTTCATGAAAAGGCCTCATAACACATAAGTTAAATATATTAAATATAACATTAAAATTAATGAGAGACCCTGTGTGACCTTTCTATTTTCATATATTCTTTTGAGTATCATTAGGGTGTTGACATTCACATTTTATTGAATTTTTAAATAGAGGTGATAATTTAGAATTTATCTCGAGCATTGATAGATTAAAAGTATTCAAGTACAAATATCTGGTTTCAAGTACAATTTGGTGCATTGAGAGATTGGTGGTAACAGGTGGGATGAATACTTGTAACTCAGTTTAAATATTCATTTTAAAGAAGTATAAATATGTTTATTACTCCATTTGAAAGAAGTGTTTACATAAATATGTTTGATCAATGGAAAAACCATGAAATATATTGTACATGAAAAAAAATATGCATATTGTTTTATGAAGCTTTATATGTATAACTCTATACAATATTTACAAACATATGCATTTTTTTCAATCAACAAATAAAAAAGGATATACTTCCCACATGGAATCATCAATTTCCCAAGGGGATTCCTCTACACCAAAGTGCCTCCATTGCACTTTTACTTGCTCAATTACTTGATTTTAAAGTGTGATGAGACCCAAACCTCTAATCAATCTTGGAGAACAATACTACTCCTCTCAACTGGCTAAATAATTCATCGATTTGTGGCAATTGACACCTGTTTTTTATGGTCACTTTATTTAAATACCTATAGTCAATACAGAGTTTGAGTGTCCCATCTTTTTTCTTTACAAACAATACCAAAGCTACCCATGGTGACACACATGGCCGAATGTATCCCTTATGAAGAAAAAAATTGGTAGTAAATGTAGGGCTTGTAAACCTGTATTAGTGGTCTGGAAGGGTTGTTGACAAAAGGGCCTCACTTGTTAATGCTACAAGATACTCCGACGAGAGTATCGAAGTTAATGTGTGCACCCACTCATCAAAGCACATGGATCACCGATTATCAAAGCACACAGATCACAGATTATCTGCTCAAAAGTTTCCCAAGTCATTGAACACCAAATATTTAGAGCGCAACCTGAAAGTTTAAATTTTCCCAAAAAAATGTTTGAAAAGTCTCCATCCTAATATTTTTTTAAATGTTCATTTGCTAGCAGTTCTATTAATTCATGCTTTTATTTTATTAATTCAAACCATGTAATATGAACTGATATTTCCATCCCATAAATTATATAAACTCACATTTGCATCCTATAAATTATTCACCTTAGAGGCACCAGGAGGTGGTTTTGTACCATGTGCAGAATTTATATTATTACTAAACCTTAAATACCACTCATAGTACCTAGGATGATAATGGTGTTTCTTCTTAGATGATGTTGAAGACCCCAACAAAATCCATCCTTGTTGGGCAAATCATCACATTAACACCCATCAAACATCTATATACCTATGGTTTATAATGATGGCAAATAGTGCTCCCCATCACCTAATTGTACAAAAAGCCCCAACTAACCTAAATGCCATGTCAAACATGTTCTCGATATTAGCATATTATCATCCTACATTATACATTAGCTCATGGAGATAGAGGGTTCAAGGACTCTCACTTGATGGTTGGGGACTATAGTCCATCGAGAGGTAAAATTTCGGGCTAACTATATTAAGGACACCTCAAGGTCAACCAACACTAATGCAATGTATTACTTGTTTATACATTGACCTATCAAAATATCACAATATTGGGTAGCAGACATTAGTAAGTAGGACAATAGTCACCAACAAGAAACCTTGATATCAATAGAGTAATGATGTGGTGAGTCGATGTGTACCCGAGGATACTGCATGTCAATTGTGTGGGAGTTGATTTGAAATCCTAATGTTTCATTATGATGTCGCACCGAGGTAATATCTAGGTGGTAACCATATAGCGACAATGTGGATGTTGGGCTTTTGGATGTTAGGATATCAGCTAATTAGTATCAATGACACTCTTTAGCCTCTTCCCGAGGGAGTGGTGGATTGATAGATCGACCATTGTCCTTTCAAGATATCGAGTATTGAGATATTAGGGCTTCAATCTATAAGCTTGTTTGTATGTTAGGTGTCGAGTATCGAGACAATAAGTATGTATAGAGCATTAAAGAAATCATGTGTTTCTTGTGAATTTGAGCAAGCTTAGAATTCGGGTTGTAAACTGCTACAAGTGTCCCTATTTTTCTAGAAGAAACAGTCTAATATGAAGGTGAATATGCTAAATGTGATATTGGATGGCAATGATGCTAAGGAGAAGTTGGAAAATTGAAAAGTGCACCTCTCTAATGCTTCAAAACAACTTGTGGTACGGATAATCTAACAAAATGCAAGGTCATAGTGTTTCTTGTAGTTGAAAAATAGAGTAGAGTGTAAGAAACAATGAATAATACATAATGAACAAAAAATTAAAATAGTAATGGAAATGAACTAAATTCAAAGTAAGAATTATATAGAACTAATGTAACAATGCTACAACTATCATCAACAAATGTTAAGATAAGCTGCAAGAAAAGATTGCTCATAAACAAATGTGTGAACATCAATCATACAAGAGGGATATCGACCACCTAGGTTGGGCCTTAACACAAGGAAACTTAAAAACCTTAGAAGATAGCTAAACTAAGAGCTCAAATCAAATATAACATCGATTAACAAACATGTTGTTTGTACTTGACAAAGTTACAAAAAATGCTTGGAATCTAAACCTCTCGTATTATACACATGCTTTCCTATGATTTTCTTCTAATCATATTATGAGACTCAACCCTATTGTTTGTATAAGTCGATAGGAGGAAAAATCCTTGAGTGGAGGAATGCTTTCCCTCCAAAAAGCAATAAAAACCTAGATCTTGTTTCCTGGATCACCACGTAGCAGTAGTAAGGAGGATTTACTATCCTTAGGAAGTCGTGTTGGTTTTATTACTAACCCACCAAAACCACTCATAGGCCCTAGGACAATAATGGTGTTTCTCCTTAGATGATGTCCAAGGCCCCAAACAAAGCCATCCTTGTGGGGAAAAATTATCCTCACATTAACAACCATATAACATCTATATACCTATGCTTTATAATGATGGCAAATAGTGCTTATTTTTAAGGACACCTAAAGATCAGCTAACACTAATTCAATGTATTAGTTGTTAGTACATCAACCTATCAAAATGTCGCAATATTTTGTAGAAGACATTAGCAAGTAGGACACTATCCACCAATAAGAAACCCTGATATTGGCGATGAGCACCACTAGGCCAACCATTCACCTTAGAGGCACCAGGAGATGGTTTTGTACCATGTGCATAGTCTGTATTATTACTAACCCACAAAAACAATTCATATGCCCTAGGATGATAATGGTGTTTCTCCTTAGATGATGTCCAATGCCCTAAACAAAGCCATCCATGTGGCACAAAATTATCCTCACATTAACACCCATACAAAATCTATATACCTATGGTTTATAATGATGGCAACTTGGGTAGTAGACATTAGTAAGTAGGACACTACCACCAACAAGAAACCTTGATATTGGTGATGAGCACCACTAGGCCAACTATTCACCTTAGAGGCACTGGAAGGTGGTTTTGTACCATGTGCATAGTCTGTATTATTACTAATCCACCAAAACCACTCGTAGGCATTAGGATGATAAAGGTGTTTCTCCTTAGATGATATCCAAGGCCCCAAACAAAGCCATCCTTGTGGGGCAAAATTATCCTCACATTAACACCCATACAACAAATATATACCTATGGTTTATAATGATGGAAAATAGTGCTCTCCATCACCTAATTGTGCAAAAACCCCCAACTAACCTAGATGCGATGTCAAACATGTCCTCGATATTAGCATATCATTCTACATTATCCATGAGCTCATGGAGATAGAGGGTTCAAGGACTCTCACTTGATCATTGGGGACTATAGTCCATCGAGAGGTCAAATTTCAAGCTAACTATATTAAGGACACCTCCAGGTCAACTAACACTAATTCAATGTATTAGTTGTTGGTACATTGACCAATCAAAATGTCAGAGTATTGGGTAGTAGATATTAGTAGGACACTAGCCACCAACAAAAAACCTTGATATTTGCGATGAGCACCACTAGGCAAACCATTCACCTCAGAGGCACTGGGAGGTGGTTCTGTACCATGTGCATAGTCTGTATTATTACTAACCCACCAAAAGCACTCATAGGCCCTAGGATGATAATGGTGTTTCTCCTTAGACGACGTCCAAGTCCCCAAACAAAGCCATCCTTGTGGGGCAAAATTATCCTCACATTAACACCCATACAACATATATATACCTATGGTTTATGATGATGGAAAATTGGGTAGTAGACATTAGTAAGTAGGATACTAGACACCAATAGGAAAACTTGATATTGGAGATGAACACCACTATGCCAACTATTCGCCTTAGAGGCACTGATAGGTGGTTTTGTAGCATGTGCATAGTCTGTATTATTACTAATCCACCAAAACCACTCATAGGCCCTAGGATGATAATGGTGTTTCTCCTTAGATGATAGCCAAGGCCCCAAATAGAGCCATCCTTGTGGGGCAAAATTACCCTCACATTAACACCCATATGACATCTATATACCTATGGTTTATAATGATGGAAAATAGTGCTCCCCATCACCTAATTCTGCAAAAAGCCCCAACCAGCCTAGATGACATGTCCAGCATGTCCTCGATACTAGCCTATCATCCTACATTATCCATTAGCTCATGGAGATAGAGGGTTCAAGGACTCCAACTTTATGGTTGGGGACTATAGTCCATCGAGGGGTCAAATTTTGAGCTAACTATATTAAGGACACCTCAAGGTCAACTAACACCAATTCAATGATTCAGTTGTTGGTACATCGACCTATTAAAATGTCACAATATTGGGTAGTAGACACTAGTAAATAGGACACTAGCCACGAACAAGAAACCTTGATATTGGCGATGAGCACCACTAGGCCAAACATTCACCTTAGAGGCACTGGGAGGTGGTTTTGTACCATGTGCATAGTTTGTATTATTACTAACCCACCAAAACGGATCATAGACCATAGGATGATAATGTTGTTTCTCCTTACATGATGTCCAAGGCCCCAAACAAAGCCATCCAAGTGGGGAAAAATTATCCTCACATTAACACCCATACAATATCTATATACCTATGGTTTATAATGATGGAAAATTTGTAGTAGACATTAGTAAGTCGGACACTAGCCACCAACAAGAAACCTTGATATTGGCGATGAGAACCACTAGGCCAACTACTCTCCTTAGAGGCACCAGGTGGTGGTTTTATACCATGTTCATAGTCTGTATTATTACTAACCCACCAAAACCAATCATAGGCCCTAGGATGATAATGGTGTTTCTCTTTAGATGATGTCCGAGGCCCCAAACAAAGCCATCCTTGTGGGGCACAATTATCCTCACTTTAACGCCAATACAACAGCTATATACCTATGGTTTATAATGATTGCAATTATTGCTTATTTTTAAGGACACCTCAAGGTCAACTAACACTAATTCAATGTATTAGTTGTTGGTACATTGACCTATCAAAATTTCACAATATTGGGTAGTATACATTAGTAAGTAGGACACTAGCCACCAACAAGTAACCTTGATAATGGCGATGAGCACCACTAGGCCTACCATTCACCTTAGAGGCATTGGGAGGTGGTTTTGTACCATGTGCATAGTCTGTATTATTACTAACCCACCAAAACCACTCATAGGCCCTAAGATGATAATGGTGTTTCTCCTTAGATGATGTCCATGGCCCCAAACAAAGCCATCCTTGTGTTGAAAAATTATCATCACATTAACACCCATACAACATCTATATACCTATGGTTTATAATGACGACAAATTGGGTAGTAGACATGAGTAAGTAGGCCACTAGCCACAGACAAGAAACCTTGATATTGGTGATGAGCACCACTAGGCCAACTATTCACCATAGAGGCACTCGTAGGTGATTTTGTACCATGTGCATAGTTTGTAATATTACTAATCCACCAAAACCAGTCGTAGGCCCTAGGATGATAATGGTGTTTCCCTTAGATGATGTCCAAGGCCCCAAACAAAGCCATCCTTGTGGGGAGAAATTATCCTCACATTAACACCCATAGCTATGGTTTATAATGATGGAAAATTAGGTAGTAGACATTAGTAAGTAGGACACTAGCCACCAAAAAGAAACCTTGATATTGGCAATGAGCACCACTAGGCCAACTATTCACCTTAAAGGCACTGGTAGGTGGTTTTGTACCACGTGCATAGTCTGTATTATTACTAATCAACCGAAACCACTCATAGGTCCTAGGATGATAATGGTGTTTCTCAGATGATAGCCAAGGCCCCAAACAGAGCCATCCTTGTGGCACAAAATTATCCTCACATTAACACCCACACGACATCTATATACCTATGGTTTATAATGATGGCAAATAGTGCTCCCCATCACCTAATTGTGAAAAAATCCCCAACTAGCCTAGATGCCATGTCAAACATGTCTTTGATATTAGCATATCATCCTACATTATCCATTAGCTCATGGAGATAAAGGGTTCAAGGACTCCCACTTGATGGTTAGGCACTATAGTCCATCGAGAGGTCAAATTTTGAGCTAACTATATTAAGGACACCTCAAGGTCAGCTAACACTAATTCAATGTATTAGTTGTTGGTACATCCACCTATCAAAATGTCACAATATTCGGTAGTAGACATTAGTAAGTAGGACACTCGCCACCAACAAGAAACCATGGTATTGGCAATGAGCATGACTAGGCCAACCATTCACCTTAGAGGCATTGGGAGGTGGTTTTGTACCATGTACATAGTTTGATTATTACTAACCCACCAAAACCCATTGTAGGCCCTAGGATGATAATAGTATTTCTCCTTAGATAATGTCCAAGGCTGCAAATAAAGCCATCCTTGTGGGGCAAAATTATCCTCACATTAACACCCATACAATATCTATATATCTATCATTAATAATCATGGACAAAATCTAGCCCCAAGGGTTAGCACAATCGGTCAAGTCGGGGCCTCGCTAATGGGAGGTCACAAGGTCGAAATCCATAAGCTCTTGGGGTTAGGTCTGTTGTGACCGAGGGGTGGACCCCCTTCCGGTGGGGTCCACCCAAATTTCTCAAACCTGGAGTAGCGGAGTCACTGACCAGGGCCCGTGAACCAGTAGGAAAAAAAAAATATATATAATCATGGAAAATTGGGTAGTAGACATTAGTAAGTAGGACACTAGCCACCAACAAGAAACCTTGATATTGGAGATGAGCACCACTAGGCCAAATAGTCACCTTAGAGGCACTAAGAGGTGGTTTTGTACCATGTGCATAGTCTGTATTATTACTAACCCACCAAAACCACTCGTATGCACTAGGATGATGGTGGTGTTTCTCTTTAGATGATGTCCAAGGACCCAAACAAAGCCATCCTTGTGGGGTAAAATTATCGACACTTTAACACCAATACAACATCTATATACCTATGGTTTATAATTATGGAAATTAGTGCTTATTTTTAGGGACACCTCAAGGTCAACTAACACTAATTCAATGTATTAGTTTTTGGTACATCGACCTATCAAAATATCACAATATTGGGCAGCAGACATTAGTAAGTAGGACACTAGCCACCAACAAGAAACATTGATATTGGCGATGAGCACCACTAGGCCAACCATTCAACTTAGAGGCATTGGGAGGTGTTTTTGTACCATGTGCATAGTCTGCATTATTACTAACCCACCAAAACCACTTGTACAACCTAGGATAATAATGGTGTTTCTCCTTAGATGATGTCTAGGGTCCCAAACAAAGCCATCCTTGTGTGGAAAGATTATCCTCACATTAACACCCATACAACATCTATATACCTATGGTTTATAATGATTGAAAATTGGGTAGTAGACATTAGTAAGTAGGACACTAGCCAGCAACAAGAAACCCTGATATTGGCGATGAGCACCACTAGGCCAACCATTCACCTTAGAGCCACTGGGAGGTGGTTTTGCACCATGTGCATAGTTTGTAGTATTACTAACCCATCAAAAACACTCGTAGGCCCTAGGATGATATTGGTGTTTCTCCTTAGATGATTTCCAAGGCCCCAAACAAAGCCATCCTTTTGGGGAAAAATTATCCACACATTAACACCTATACAACATCTATATACCTATGGTTTATAATGATGGAAAATACTACTCCCCATCACCTAATTATGCAAAAATCCCCAACTAACCTAGATTCCATGTCAAACATCTCCTCGATATTAACATATCATCCTACATTATCCATTAGCTCATGAAGATAGAGGGTTCAAGGACTCTCACTTGATGGTTGGTGACTATAGTCTGTCAAGAGGTCAAATTTCGAGCTAATTGTATTAAGGACACCTCAAGGTCAACCAACACTAATGCAATTTATTAGTTGTTGGTACATAGACCTATCAAAATGTCACAATATTGGGTAGTAGACCTTAGTAAGTAGGACACTATCCACCAACAAGAAACCCTGATATTGAAGTTGAGCACCATTAGGCAAACTATTCACCTTAGAGGAACTTGGAGGTTTTTTTGTACCATGTGCATAGTTTTTGTTATTACTAACACACCAAAACCACTCGTAGGCCCAAGGATGATAATGGTGTTTCTCCTTAGATGATGTCCAAGGCCCCAAACAAAGCCATCCTTATGGGGAAAAATTATCCTGACATTAACAACCATACAACATCTATATACCTATGGTTTATAATTATGGAAAATTTGGTAGTAGACATTAGTAAGTAGGACACTAGCCACCAACAAGAAACCTTGATATTGGCAATGAGCACCACTGGGCCATCCATTCACCTTAGAGGCACTAGGAGGTGGTTTTGTACCATGTGCATAGTCTATATTATTACTAACCCACCAAAACCACTCGTAGGCCCTAGGATGATAATTTTTCTTCTCCTTAGATGATGTCCAAGGCCCCAAACAAGGCCATCCTTGTGGGGAAAAATTATCCTCACTTTAACACCCATACAACATATATATACCTATGGTTTATAATGATGGAAAATAGTGCTCTGCATCACCTAATTTTGCAAAAATCCCCAAATAACCTAGATTCCATGGCAAACATGTCATCGATATTAGCATATCATCCTACATTATCCATTAGCTCATGGACATAGAGGTTTCAAGGACGCTCACTTCATCATTGGGGACTATAGTCCATCGAGAGGTCAGATTTCGACCTAACTATATTAAGGACACCTCATGGTCAACCGACACTAATGCAATGTATTAGTTGTTGGTACATTGACCTATCCAAATGTCACAATATTGGGTAGTAGACATTAGTAAGTAGGACACTAGCCAACAATAAGGAACCTTGATATCGATAGAGTATTGATGTGGTGAGTGGATGTGGACCTGAGGATACCACATGTCAATTGTGTGGCAGTTGATTTGACATGCTAACGTCTTATTGTGATGTGGAAGCAATGTAGGTACCACACAATTGGCATGTGGTATATCTCGCCAAATCCAAGGTCTGAATTTCAGAGCTGTTCGCGCTATAATTACGGAGATGATCTTAGAAAGTTGGTCTTCCTGAAGACTCTTGAATTTCATTCCACACAACTAACTTGGGGAAAATAATCATAACTTTCTCTCTAAGCATCCGATTGAAATTTAGTAAGAAGTTACAAAAAGAGAACAGACTATAGTTTCTTGTATATATGTTTCAAAGTCAAAGGTCGAAACAGTAACTCGTGGCACGTCGTACAAGTTCGCTCTATTGAACTAGTCTATAATCAGGTCACTGTGGGATATTTTGCATAACTCTTCCTTGGAGAATCCAATTTGGATCAGATTGGTGGCATTGGAAAGAGGACACAGAGGGCTACTTCAGGACACAATTTTAGAATTGGATGATTTGAAAGTACGGAGATACATCAGAGGCAATATCGAGCTCCTACAAAGTGAAAAAAGGTGTGTAGATTCTTTTAACTTTTTGCTTAAGATTGGTTTGAAAATTTATTTTGAAGGAATTCAAAGGCCATAGTAGAGCATTATTCTTGGTAATGGATGCCCCGAGGAAAGAAAATGCAAACACCTAGTAAGCAACCTGAAAGCTCTAGCATGACTCATGAAGAAGAGGCAGAAATGCTACATGATATATCAAAATTACAAGAACAAGTGCAACAAATGTCATGCTCACAAAAGCTAATAGAAGCTAAGATAAATGGCATGGAATCTAAGATAAACGGCATGGAAGCGAAGATGGACAATTTGAAGATAGATTTGAAGACATATTTGAAGAGAGACATGGCAGATTTGAAGACAGATTTGACAGACTTTCTACAAGAAATACTTACTAATGGTGAAAAGGTTGTAAAGGAAACTCATGATGCGAACAAAAGAAATGTTAATAATGACTTCATAGACTCTAATGTGGGATCAAAGACCCACCATATTCCAAAAATCGATATGAGGAAGTTTGATGCCAAGGATCCCGCAACATGGATATTACAGATGGAGAAATTTTTAGATCTCAATAATGTGCAAAACACATAAAAGGTATGTATTGCAACTTTATATTTGCAACCAAATATGTTTGTATGGTATCAATGGCTTTGCTCTTGTAAACAAATTATCACTTGGGCAATTTTTATGGAAGAATTGACAGCACATTATGAGGATAAAAAAGACAACACTTTTTTTAGCCAATTGATAAGTCTCAAACAAAAGGGTTCAATAATGGAGCACATTGAGGAGTTCCAAAAATTGAACATAAGGGTAAAAATTATTCCAGAGGAGCATATGATTGATGTGTTCATAGGGTATTTATATGATAATATCCATCATGATGTTCGCCTTTGAGAACTTGATTCATTAGAGAAGGCATTCAAGTTAGCAAGAAAAATGGAAAGCAAAATTATGGCAACGAGGAAGCATACCACTCAAAACTATAAATATGGGAGTGTTGTTGCCCCTAATCCTCCACAACCTATAAGGTTGACACCAAAACAATTGGAAGAAAAAAGAGCAAAAGGGCTTGTTACAGTTGTGATAGCAAATACACTAAAGGTCATAAGTGTGCTGAGAAGAAATTATTCTACATAGATTGTGAAGAGGAAGAAGAAAAGGAGCAAGAAAGGTCAAAAGAAGAGGATAACTCCAGGAACAAAGCCTAGATATAAAGAAGAAATGAATCCAACCATATCTTGTAATGCATTGGCGGAATTACCACTCCTCAAACCATCAAGATAGAAGGACAAATCAAGAAGAAAAAGGTAATAGTGTTGATTGATTCAGGAAGTACCCACAATTTTATTCATTGTAAGGTAGAAAAGAATTGAATTGCTTCCTATATCCAGCACCAGAGTATCAAGTGATGATTGCAAATGGAGGAACAATAAATTGCTCTGGAAAGTGCCATAATATCAAGCTATCCATGGGAGAATATGTATTGACTAGCCCAATGCTTTCCATTCCAATGGGAGGTGTTGATGTTGTCTTAGGACTCCAGGCTACAATCCCTGGGTACAATAGCTTTTAATTTTCAAGAACTTTTCATGAAATTTTCTATGGAAGGAAAAGAAGTTGAATTAAGGGGTATTGCAGGGAAACCAAGAAAGATAATAAGCTCTAACGATATGACAAAGCTTATAAAAAAGGAACAAAAGGTGTAATTGCACAATTATGCTCGATAGATGTTTCCACATCAGAATCATCTATTTCCCTAGACCTCCAAAAAGTCCTAAACAATCATTCCAAGGTATTTGAGACTCCCAAAGGTCTCCCACCTATGCACGATCATGAGCATGCTATTCATCTGATTCCAGGAAGTGTTCCTCCAAACATCAGGCCGTACAGATATCCCTATGCACAAAAGAGTGAAATTGAACATATGGTTGCAGAAATGCTAGAGGCTGGTATAATTCAAATGAGTCAAAGTTATTTCTCTGCTCCAGTAGTATTAGTGCACAAGAAGGATGGATCATGGCGCATGTGTCCGGATTATAGGGAGCTCAACAAGCTCACTATTAAAGATAAGTTCTCCATTCCTGTCATTGATGAATTACTGGATGAATTGCATGGATCAATTTACTTCACCAAGTTGGATCTTCGTTCAGGATATCATCAAATAAGAATGAAGACTGCGGACATTCTGAAAACAACATTTAGAACTCATGAGGGTCATTATGAATTTTTGGTCATGCCTTTTGGCCTTACCAATGCACCTTCAACATTTCAAGGTTTAATGAATTCCATTTTCAAACCATTCCT
>APFE030481360.1:0-20570 GCA_000404065.3 Pinus taeda | reverse complement strand
ACTTCTGGTATCCGGGTAATTAGCTCGACCAGACTCCAGTACGTCCAAGGATGGGTCTGAGGTGGTGGAGGAGTGCTGATGAATGGCACGACCTCGTGAGCCGCCCCGCCTACTCACTAGTATGAGTCGTTCGCGGCATATTGATGAACCAGGATATGTCACAAGGGGGCGAAAGCACATAGGGGCGAAAGCACATAGGGGCGAAAGCACAGAGGGGTGGATACACAGAGGGGCGGGGAACTGATGCGCAGAGAGAGGCAGAAACAGAGGTGAATGCAGAGAGGGAGGTGCCTGAGGAGCGGATGCGCCGAGTGAGACGGAAACAGAGACCAAGTGACACTGTGAACCTCTGGAGCCAGAGCCGAGCGGTGGAACCAAGCTAGCATAGACAGGCTGACTGAATGGCACAGAGAATCACTCAGAGCAGCGACCATTACAGAGCTGAGGGCCTGGAGCAGAACCGCGGGAGTGACGAACAGCCGGACCGCCATCGTGCTATGAACCGGGAGCTGGAGAGGTGTGGTGAATGTTGCATTTAATGTAGGTGTGCGAGGACAGTGTGCCATCCCATTGCAATAACATATGGCGCAACTGGGCTGCCACCTGCGCAGTCGACGCGCTGCCTTCGTACCATGTCTCATTTCAAACACCCGTAGCAGGGATCGGGTAGTCCTATAGCACCAAAGAAGTGCATTCCTATTTGAGTTGTTCATCATCTGAGGCACTAAGAGGACCTGAGAAGGAAGGGAGCTGTTGGTTGACCCCTTGGTTGGCCAATCTATCTACTACCTTATTAGTTGTGCGTCTTACATGCCTGAAGGTGATACTATGGGGGCGCCTGAGCCTTTCCTCCAGAGTTTCCAATCTACTGAGCAACCTCCAACTGGAAGCTATCTTAGCTGCCGAGGTGCCTGCTTGAATCCTTGTAGCTGCAGTAATTAGGATAAGGGAGTCTCCTTCTACCTCTAGCGGGAAGAAGTTTTTTTGGTCTGCAATGCAAATCCCTTTCCACAGACCTTCCAATTCCGCAACGTTGTTGGTATCTTTGCCAATCGTTCCATAGTAGATATGCAATGCTGCTCCTTTTTCATTTCTGAAGACCCCTCCATAACCAGCCGACCCAGGATTTCCCTTGGCTGCCTCATCAAATTTCAATTTATAAGAGCTTGAGGCAGGAGGGGACCACTTGAGAGGGGAGGCAGAACTGGTTGGGGGACGGGATTTGACATGGGTCAAGCAGGACAGATCGAGATTCCAAGATTTCATGATGAGGCGCTCCTGAGGAGAGTCCGGAAAATCTGTGTCTTGCCAATGTCGAATAGCCAAAGTTTCTTGGAGATTTTGCTTCAGGAGAAGCCATAGCATTTCTATCGGCCTGCTGTTATTGTTGAAGACTCTATTGTTCCTTTCCTTCCATAGTATCGAGTAGAGAAAGCCTAGGATAATGTTCCACAACGAGTTTAGCAAAGAGCTATGGAAAGGGTGATTTGGCCATGTTCTTATGGTATCTACTATGTCCCCCTGTCATTTTCCTGATCTTCTATTACATTGATCAATTTTCTCCCATAACTGAGTAGCTAGTGGACAAGTGTCCATGAGATGTAAGATGGTTTCTGAGTTGAGATTGCAGTTGGGACATCTCGATGGTCCAATGAATCCCCTTTTTTGTAGATTATCCTAAGGATACGCCTCTTACCTAAGAGCCATAGAAAGGTGGAACCCTTAGGCCAGAGTCCTGGTCGCCAAACCTGATCCCAGAGTTGATCCTTTGCTGTATGAGTGTTAGAGTAGCGTAATTGGTATGCTTCCTTGGTGGTGAACATGCCTTTTGGCGTATGTCCCCATCTTAGTTTGTCCTGCTGATTCGAGTGCTTGATTCTTCTATGATTTAACTCATGTTCAGTTTCTGTGTAGGTTTCTTCTTGCTAATTGGTCTGCCAGGTGCTAGCGGGTTTCCATAATTTAAATTCTTGAGACGATTGATGCTGCCAGAATTGATAAACATGAGTGAGATTGGCTTACTGCATAGAAGCCTGCCAGATTGGCTTGTGGAAGAGAGAGGCAAATTTTGGGAGCTGCTGCCATGAGTCCTCCTAGAACCTAGCTGTGGTGCCTGAGTGGATTTCCCAGAAGCTATGCTCTTGTATGAAGGCACTGTGAAGCTTGGCGGCATTCCAAATCATGGATCTTGGAATGGTAGGGCTGATTCTTATGAGATCGTCCCATTGACTTCCTGGCACATATTTTTCTTGCCAGAGCCGTGCCCAGGGGATGTGTGATTTGGCAATCCAATTCCACCATATCCGGGCTCCCATCATATTGTTGCTTTGGAGAGGATCCCTTAATCCGATCCCACCATTTGATTTTGGCTGGCAGACTTATTTCCAATTGACAAGAGCCCATTTCCTATTGAGCCCTGTGGAGCCCCACATAAAACTTCTTTGAAGATTGCGGATTGCCTTGAGAACCCATTTGGGTGCTGCCAAAATAGAGAAAAGATACAAAGGCATAGCTTGGAGAACAGATTTGATCAGTATGAGTCTGCTAGCTATGTTGAGTGAGCGGAAAGTCCAGGAAGAAAGTCTTGCTTCCAATTTGTCGAGAAGCATCCTCCAGGAAGCATGTTTAATGGCCGAGTCCAGCAGAGGAGCCACCAAGTATTTTGAGGGAAGTGCTGCTATGGAGAATCCCAGAATTCGAGCAATGTTTTTTTGAGTGGTGACTGGGGTATTGAAAAAGAAAAGTTGGGATTTGGATGCATTGATATAGGTTCCAGAGACTTCAGAGAATAGAGAGAGCAGGGCTTTGAAGGCTTTTGCCTCTTGGGATGAGGGATGACCAAAAAGCATTCTATCATCTACAAACTGTTGATGGGATAAAGGATGGAGACCATGTAGAGAGATACCCCTTAGAGCATGAGAGGAGATAACATGGTGAAGTAGACAGCTAAGTCCTTCTGCCATGAGGACAAAAAGGAAGGGGGAATAGCGGATCCCCTTGACGAATACCTCTAGAGGGGCGAAAGGGCGCAGAGGGAGAACCATTGAGCAGGACCGAGAAACAGGGAGAGGTGATGAGATTCATTATCCACCTTGTCCATGTGGCATTGAAGCCAAAAGCCAATAACATTTGATGAATATATTCCCAACTAAGTTTATCGAAAGCTTTGGAGAGATCAAGCTTTAGAATCATACCTGGATTTTTGAGTAGTTTCAGGGAGTGGATCACTTCGTTTGAAAGAATAATGCCATCCATTATCTGACGCCCTTCTACATATCCAGTCTGCTCCGGCAAGATGAGAAGAGGGAGTAGAGGTTTGAGCCGGTTCACCAATACTTTGGAGATGAGTTTGTAGATGACATTGCATAATGCAATCGGCCTATATTTGTCTGGTGTATTTGATTCATCCCCTTTGGGGACTAATGCTATGAAAGTAGCATTTAGGGAGGGGATAATCCAGTGCATAGATCTTGATTCTTCCACTAGTTCCCAAACCTCTATGTTGATGAGCTCCCATAACTCATGAAAGAAGTTGGTGGTGAAGCCATCAGGACCTGGTGCCTTGCCATCCTTGAGTTGGTTCATCCCATCTTCTACTTCCTGCATTGAGACGGGTTGGAGCAGCAACAAAAACCATCTATTAAAATGCACACATAACAAATATTAAACATGTAGTGCGCATTTGATTTATAAAACAATGGAATGGCGCATATGTTATAAACCATGTCAACGACATATGTTATGAAGCTATGGTGGTGGATTAATATTAAAGTGTGAAATCATATGGTAAGCGGTGCTCACAAACGACAAATGAAACGATGAACGAAGTTTATGGTTTAACACTGTCGGATGCCACGGGATAAACGCGCCGAGTTAAACATAGTATATGGTTGATATGTGCATAGTTTCCATTGCACCGAATGTAATATTTGGTGTGGTTCTAAACAATATTGTATATGGCTATAACAATGCAAAATGTAATTTAATACATTGCTATGTTTGCCATTAAAGTTAGTCACCAACACTATATATACATGTAATGTAATGCCATGAAGGGTGGAGAGGAGTTGTGACATTTTGTAGAGCAGAGAAGAGTTTTAGTGCAGCTTTGGGGATTTTGGAGGCAAAACTTTGTAGGTTTATTTCGGGAGTTGTAAGAGGTCTTTTTCTGAGTAGATAGTTGCGTTGGATTTCTGAGATCGAGTAGAACACAACTGTACCAGCCAAGGATCTAGTTGATTTAGCTTTGATGTATTTTTCTGGCTTTGAATTTCTAATATAGAGGCCTCCCCATTGAAGACGAAGGCTTGGATATGTAGGCTTGAAGATAACTCCGTTAATAATCTCTTCTGTCACTTTTCTTCTCATGGTTTTCTGTTCTAATATGCTGCAAAATTTATTAACAGTTATCCATGCTTATGTATTTAATGGTGTTTTTAAATCATGTAATAACACTTTCTAACAGATAATAAATCACAATTTCAATTAAATATCTTTTTGGGATCATTTGGTATCAGAGTAGGCTGTTGTTAATTGTGATTTTAAGTGTGCATGATCACCTAGAAAAAATCAAAGCTTGGTGAAGGATAACTTGTTGCAGGAGATCCACAGGTTGGCTCTAGGAGAAGGACAACTTGAGGACAAGAGATGGCTGAAGAAGGAAGTGGTGATTATCCATTTGGATCTGATGCAGGTTTCATAGATGCTTTCATGACCTTGTGAGCCATGGTCGAAGAAATGGATCGAGAGTTTAAGACAACAAAGTCTAAGATGAAGAAGGAAATACATCACAATCTGGAAAAGAAGATGAAGGCGATCAAAAAGACCCTATCACTTCTCTCTTGACTCCACTTGAAACTTCGAAACCATTGTTGAAACTCGATGTTAAGTTTGAGTTACCCATGTACAATGGAAAAGTTGATGTCAATAATCTTGACAACTGGGTAAGGAAAATGGAGGTCTACTGTGGTGTGTAATGGATCACTGAAGATGAAGTCAAAATCAGACTTGCATCGCTTCGTTTAGCAGGCACAACATTTATCTGGTGGCAGAGTAAGTTACCGAAAGGCACTTAGCATATTGGTAAGATTTTTCCATCATGGTTTGATTTTATTACTGCACTTAGAAAACAATTTTATCCATTGGGATATAAGGAAAAATCTTTAACAGAATGGCAAGGACTAAAAGTAAGGGAAGGTCATTCAGTGCAGGAATATACAAATGAGTTTTGTAAGAAGGCATTGATGCTAGATATTCCTTTGTATACTCAAGAAAATCTAATGAAAGACATAGGAGGATTACCTGAGTATGTTCGCAATAATGTATTTATGTTCAGTCCTACTAACTTGGATGAAGTGGTAGTACAAGTGACTTACATTGAAGCAGGTAATTTGGGAGTTTGTGTATCATCAGAATCGACAGCCAGAATGATTCTAACAACTCTAGAGGCAAGTTATTTCATATAAGGGTTGTTATGAAACATACAAAGATCGACACGCTGTTGGATAGTGGATCTCAAACTAACCTAATTTCAGAAATAGCTGTTAAGCAATTGGGATTGAAAACCATAAAGCATCATAAACAGTACACTTTAATTTGTATGAGAAGAAATCATAAATTGTGAGTAACTGAGCAATGCATGTTACCATTTGCAATAACTTCTCAATTTAAGGATAAGGTGACATGTGATGTGGTAAAACTAGATACAGGTGGGATGGTCTTGGGAAGCCCGTATTTATATGATATAAAAGCGATCTTTTACAGGAAAGCTAATCAGTATCACTTGTTCAAAAAAGGAGTTGAATATGTTGTACATTCTCATCACACAAAAGCGATAAATCTGTTTTTATAGTTGAGCAGTTAAAACAAGCAGCTCATGCTAGGAAAGGTGTTGTTGTACAATCTAAAGAACTTAAGCAAGGGATCATTAAAGCTAATTACAAACAGATAACTTTGCTTAAGGAATCCAAAATTGTACATCAACAAGACTTGTAGCGTGATAAGTTCATTTTTGTTTCAGCTATGAAAGGAAAGTAGGGTATGGTTTTAGCTATGTCAATACTTTTAATGTTGTTAATGGGTTTATTATTGTTTAGTGGTGTCTGGATATTAACAACAAATATGAATGTAGATGTGGGTGGAAAAGGACTTGATATATTCTGTAGTTTGTGTGTTTTGCTGATGATTGCATGGATGAGTAAAGTGTCCAGGTTCATAACAGAGTGGAAAGATACCG
This sequence comes from Pinus taeda, assembly GCA_000404065.3. Lineage (NCBI taxonomy): Eukaryota > Viridiplantae > Streptophyta > Pinopsida > Pinales > Pinaceae > Pinus > Pinus taeda. The sequence goes on along the minus strand of APFE030481360.1, from coordinate 14,335 downwards.
GACAAGTAGGAAAATGGAACCCACATTGGTCTTATGGAACTTTAGGCTTTTGGTGGTCCAAAAGGTCTAAGAGGGGAGGAAATGATCCGAAATTGATCAATGGATGATCAAGGATCTAGAAAAAGCCTAAAATTCAAAGTTACTATATTCAAGTGGAAGCAACACCATTGTGTAGATCTCGCTGAAACGACTCCAATGCAACTTGAACAGGTGCATTTGACCTCTGAATGAACGAGGAATTGCTTGTGGAAGTTTGAGACGAAACAATGTTTTACTGCTCGACACATGGCAAACATACACGTTTAACTCAGTGGTAGATCTCTAGCTTTGTTATAGTGGTAATATCTCAAGTTTGGTTGCAAGGTGAAATAATAGGTTAAAAGGTGATTTTTACATGGTGATGGCATGTATCTATTAAAATGTCACTTTTAAAAACAAAAACCATATATTAAAATGCACACATAACATATATTAAACATGTAGTGTGCATTTGATTTATAAAACAATGGAATGGGGCATATGTTATAAACCATGTCAATGACATATGTTATGAAGCTATGGTGGTGGATTAATATTAAAGTGTGAAATCATATGGTAAGCGATGCTCACAAACAACAAATGTAGCGGTTAAAGAAATTTATGTATTAACACCATCGGATGCCACGGGATGCGCCGTTCCATTGTGTTCACACTTGCCACGCAGTTCCACCACTCCACCATGTTCACATACTATATTTGATGTGGATGTAACCTTCTTTCCACAGGCTCTAATGTGATTCCATCACCACCGAGAATTTTCTACTACATTTAATACGTAGTTCAACGATAATGCCACGGTCCACAACTCTATCGACCGCCCATAATATGCGATTTGTTATGTAATTTTTTGTGCACATGTCAATAGGTTATGTTGCTATGCTATGTTTAAGACGTAGTTCCACCATAACCCCAATAGTTCCACCACTCCACCATTCACATACGATTGGTTTTGGTTTTAACTATATACTAAGTTTGGGGAAACCATATAAATGTGCTGGGGTTAAAACATAGTATATGGTTGATATGTGCATAGTTTCCATTGCACTGAATGTAATATATGGTGTGGTTTTAAACAATATTTTATATGGTTATAACAATGAGAAATGTGATTTAATACATTGCTATGTTTTCCATTAAGGTTAGTCATAAACACTATATATACATGTAATGTAATGCCATGAAGCGTAGAGAGGAGTTGAGAATGTTGTGCAACAGAGAAGAGTTTTAGTGTAGCTTTGGGGATTTGGAGGCAGAACTTTGTTGGTTTATTCTAGGAGTTGTAAGAGATCTTTTTCTGAGCTGTATGTTCCGTCGGATTTCTAAGGTTGAGCAGAACACAACTGGACTAGCCAGGGATCTTGTTGATGTAGCTTTGATGTATTTTTTGGCTTTGAATTTCTAATATAAAGGCCTCCCCATTCAAGACCAGGGCCCGAAGATGTAGGCTTGAAGATATCCAAACTACGTTAATAATCTCTTGCATCACTTTTCTTCTCATGGTTTGATATTCTAATATGCTACAAAATTTCTTAACAATTCTTCATGCTTATGTATTTAATGGTGTTTTTAAATCATGAATTAACACTTTCTAACAATGAATAAATCACAATTTCAATTAAATATCTTTTTGGTATCCTTGTAACATAGTTCAGAGGTGTGTATCCGCCACATCTCTTCTCAGAGATAATCTACCATCGCCCGAGCTATCTTATTTCCATTCTGTTTGTAAGCATAGTTCAATATTTTTCTATTAATGAAATGAAGTGTTTTTATGCTACATCTCTATGTTTATGATTATATATGTAAGTTTTTGCATTCTGGTTTAAGTTCTGATCACCACTTCAACCCATTCAACAATGATTCCACCTCACGTTCGAACATCAGAAACCATCGCCATATTGGTCTCGACCCAAGCCTCCCAGGGCTCTAGAGCATTTGTTCATGCCAAGGCTCCAGGACTAGTAACTCAATCCACAGCTAATACAGGGTTTCCAAAGCGCTTTTTCCAACCAGGGCTTCTAGGACTAGTAACTCAACCCACCAAGGGATTCCAGAGTGTTTTTCCAACCATGGCTTCCAGGACTAGTAACTCAACCCAAGCTGTTACTGGGCTTCTAGAGTGTTTATCTAACCATCGCTTCTAGGAATTAGTAACTCAACCCAAGCTAAAGGAAACATGAGGACCAACTAGAAAAGTAAAGAAATAAACCCACAACACTATGGCTATCCAAGAAATGGCAAGGTTAGGAAACTCCACTGTCAATCTAGGCAAACCTCCATGCCAATGATAAATCATGACCAATAAACCACATGCATATGCCATGAATGCCAAAACTAGTGAGGAAAACATACATGCAACTCAGTACTTGCAAGAAAAACCCGATGTAGTTGCTAATTTCAATTTCGTCTTGTACTTTCCTTCTCTTCCTTTGCCTTCTTTCTCCAAAACTCTAAGTATGCCACACTCCTCCAAGAGTGCTCCAAAAATACTGTATGTGTCCAAGAGTATGAGAGAAAGATAATAGAGAGAGAGCTCCAAAATTGAACTGACAAAAGTCTGAGAACTGATCCTAGGAAGCCTTTTTATTAATGAGGCCTCTATTTTCTTCATTTTCCATTATTTTCATAAATAAATGTGCCAAAATACCATTTTTCCTTTCCAAAGAATTTGTCATTTCCTTTTTGAATTTCCTTAGCCATTAACAAATCACCAGTTATCCCCATCACTATGCTTTTTCCCAACATTCAGCTTGGAATAAACATCCCAACAACTGTGGTTATTATTTTTCCTTTATTAACTTTTATTACATGGAATTTTCACCAGGGTTGTTATAGAACCCTCCCCCTTGGGGGAACACCATCTTCGGTATTCAAGAACACCTACAGCTAACAACGCTTCTGTAAGAAAAACATACTACCCATGGAGCTTTATAAATTAGCTCATTGCAGTATTTACAATTATCATCCTGTTGAGAAGCAAACCAACATGACAACATAATAAGTAGAACATCATAATGACATGAAAACCATACCGCTTATTGAATATTTATAACATATCTCGTGGTGGTATTTACATCTGTATACATATGTACATATACCAAACATCACCAAAACATGTACCAAAACATCCGCTCAACCAATGAATAAGCAAGGGTACATAGCCCACGTTTGATCCACCATCTCCCATGTAGATCCATTGGGCCAAAATTGCTTCCATTGCACTTTAACCTACTTGATTGCTCATTTCCAGAGCATGAGCACCTTTCTCTGTAATATACATTGTCGTTCCTACTGGAACTATCCTTCTGGCTCCACTTGCAGTACAGACCAGTCAATCATATGATTAACATCTTTAACATACTTCTTAAGCAATGACACATGGAAAACATCATGGAATTTCATTATCGAAGGCAGTGCAAGTTGATAGGCTATTGGCCCAATCCTCTCAATATTCCTGAAAGGTCTAAAAAACCAAGCTGCCAACTTTTCACATTATCCAATCTGCAAGGATCTCTTCTTTGGTTTGATGCGCAAGTACACTTATTTCCCAACATGGAACTCCTTGAACAACCTATTTTGATATGCGTAGTTCTTCTGTCTATCCCATGCTAATTTCAAATTCTTCTTGATTACCTGCATTCCTCGCTCCATGTATTCCAACATGTCTGGTCTAATCAACACACTGTTCACCAGATCACTCCAACTGATGGGAGTATTAAAACTATTCCCATACAACGCCTCAAATAGGCTCATCCTTAGTGACTCATAGTACCCATTGTTGTAAGCACACTCTGCCAGTGGAAGGTACTTTTTCCACTTCCACTTTTGATGCATCACATACATCCTCAACATGTCCTCCAATATCCTCTTGACCCTCTTTGTCTGCCCATCTATCTGTGGATGATAAGATGTACTGAAGGCTAACTCTGTAGCCAAACCTGCAAATAACTCCTTCTAAAACTTGGAAGTGAACTTCACATCCCTGTCTGACACAATATTATTCGGAACTCCATGCAATCTGACCACGTCCTTGATGAATATGTGTGTTACATCACTCGTTGAGAATGTAGACTTCACTGTAATGAAGTGTGTTTCCTTTATCAACCTGCCCACCACTACCATGATGGAATCACGTTGTCTCACTGTCCTCGGCAAACCTCTTATAAATTCCATGGAAATGACCTCCCATTTCCACTCTAGAATTAGAATCAGCTATAGAAGCCCACATGGATGCTTACACTCTACCTTCATCTGCTGAAAATCCAAGCACCTAGCCAAACACTTTGCTACATATCACTTCAAATTCGGCCAATAATATAATTTCGGCACTGCTGTTAGCATCTTCTGATATCTTGGGTGACCTAAATATGGTTTCGCATGAAACTCCCTCAATCTCGGCTTCTTGAGCTCACTATTATCTGGCACATATATCATGTCTCTAAACCTGTACTTGTGCCACTAGCTGAACTCTGCTGTAACTTGTGCACAATCTCCATATACCTAACATCCTATTGACCTGCTTGCAAGATCCTATCTTGTAAATCCATCCCGTAGGAGCTCATACCTGCTATGTGATTTACATGTATCCTCCTGTTAAGAGCATTTTCGATCTTGTTGTCTTTATCTTTGATATACCTGATCTCAAAATCGAACTCACTGATCGTGGCCAGCGACTGAGCCTACTTGCAATCAAATTCAGTTGGTTAAATTGATACCACAAACCACTATGATCACTCATCAATACAAAACTCCTACCAAGAAGATATTGCCTCCACATGTTCAATGCATGTATGACCACTGCCAACTTAAGATATCTAGCGGGTAGTTCTTCTCATGCTATTTTAGTTTCCGTGACTCATAGCATACCACCTGTCCATCCTACATAAGGACTCCATCAATTCCTCTCTTACAAGCATATGTACATATTACAAACCCTTTGTCCACATTGGCAATATTTAACACTCATGCATGTGTCAACAACTACTTGAGTTGCTAAAAAATGGACGCACACTCCTCTGTCCATTCAAACCTCTTACCTTTCCTTTGCAATGTTGTGATAAGATAATAAATCTGCAAGAAGTTCCTAATGAACCTCCTGTAATAACTTGCTAGCCCCATGAAAGATCTCACCTCATCCACATTCCTTGGAACTACCCACTCCATGATAGATCTTACCTTTTCTGGGTCCACTGCTATGTGATCCTTAGAAACCACGTGTCCCAAGTAGTGTACCTCAGTCTTAAAGAATCTGCACTTGATGAGCTTAACATACAACTGATTCTCTCTCAATAATATCAAAATTGCTGCTAAAATCTTGACATGCTTTTCTTCATTTTTTATAATATACCAATATATCATCAAAGAACACAATAAAAAACTTGTCCAAATACGGACACAACACACTATTCATCAAGAACATAAAGGTAGCTAGAGCATTAGTTAAACCAATGGAACTACAACAAACTCATAATGGCCATACCTGGTTCAGAAAGTTGTCTTGTAGATGTCCTCTTCTTTAATGCGTATCCGATGATATTCGGTTCTCAAATCAATCTTCAAGAACACTGTTGCTCCCTTCAACTAATTAAGCAATTCATTAATCCTCGGTAACAGATACATGTTCTTGATGGTCACTTGATTTAACTACTTTTAGTCATTGCCTAATGTATCCCTTGTCCAACATTTCCTTCAACTATAGCTTCAACTCTACCAACTTAGGTGTACTCATCCTATAAGGTGCCTTTGATGCCGGAGTTGCCCTTGGCACCAAGTCAATAGAAATGTCTACTTCCCTGTGAGGTGGAAACTTTGAAATATCTACAGGAAATACATCCTAAAACTGATGTAGAACTGGGTACCTGCTCAAAACATTTGCATCCTCAACTTCCTTACATTTATCACTAGAAATGTGCACTGCAAATAACACACACCCTTCCTACGACTACGCTTGGCCTGCATAACTATCACCATTCTAACTACCGTTGCTTTCTTCTTACCTCACAAGACTCTTTATTCTCCATTGTCATCCAAGCATTCAATGGATTTGTCATAACAATACACCTTGGTTCTATGAAGGTACAACCAATCCCTGCCAAACAACATACTATATGATCACAACAGTAATACATTCAAATGTGCTGAGGTACGCATACTATTCAAATCAAATGCACAAGCTCTTACCCAATGATGAACCCACTTCTTTGTACCTATAGCCAACTACATTAACCAAGAATTTTCATGCACTTCTTTATTCAAACCACACTATCCACCAGGTCAGGATTAACATAACTATAATTAGATCCATGGTCAATCAAAATAGAAACAACTTGATAAAAATTATTACCATCCATCTCAGTGATAGATGCTTAATGGTCTATGTTTCTATTATCTAGTGCTGCATAGATCTTAGGAATACTCTTCCCAACATCTCCCACTTTTTGTGCCTCCTGAGCACTATAGATCAATGGTCTACCACCCATATGTTGTGGGAAATATCCCCTATGATGCTCTCCTCCACAAGTCCAACATTGCAAAGGCTTCCAACCTTCATCCTTATTTTGCTCCTCATATCGAAGTCCTTGTCCTCTGTCAGATGCATTGAACTTCTTAGATGGTGCTGCATTCTCTTTATTACCTGTACCCACCAGGAGACCTATTTCCATATGCCCCATTAGTTCTTGGAGAGTTTTGTAGAATTTTTCTACAAATCAGCTAGCTCTGATACCATGGAGAACATTTTCTACAAATCAGCTAGCTCTAATACCATGTAGAAATTTCCCACCTGTAGATCAACCTGGTAATGCAATGTACTAAAGAAAAACACTTGATCTACTTCTATAAACATTTTATCGGAAGCTTAATCAACCATGAGAAACATCAATAAGAACACATATTACTAATATGGAGAAATCAAACATACATAACACAAGATATATCCAGGGGAAAGCACCCGCTTAAAAACCCAACCATGTATTATCAATTAAGTGGAATCCTCTTCACAATACAAAAAGAATCAACTCAATAGCTATCCTTCTCTCTTTGTACTCTGACGATCTTCAATCAGAAGATGAAAATCATGGACTACCTAGGCCTCAATATATAGGCCACAAGTCCTCCAATCTCCTATAATAGATCCTTCTCCATGCAAGGAATACTTACTAGAAATATCCAAGCATCTGATAGTACACTGCCCCACATTTGATCTCAACTGGGTCTCTGACATAACTGACATGCAACAGTTACCCATGAGTGAATTCTTAGTGACCTAAAATAATAGTTGTAACATGCATGCAAGCATTAACAAACCATATTTTATTATTTTAACAACTTGTTAAAATAATCTAACTAGACTTGACTAGTTAGAACTAAGTCAACTGATTCTCTCATTATAGAACTCATACTTATTCCCTCAATCAGTGGAGGAAATTAAGGATAAATTCATTAATCAATGGGACAACTCATGTGCATGCTCACAAATACTTCAAATTCGAATTTTCTTAACTAATTAACTTGACTGAATTAATTAATTAATATTTCCAATTGCTATTAAGACCAAAATTAATTTTACTTCCTATAGATAGACTAGGGATTGCTATAAGTAGGAAGGGACCCATAAATGCTATTTTTAGAACTTTCTATTTTTAGCAGTTTCACCTCTCACCCAATGTGGCCAATGACCTTACTGGCCAAACTGCTATTTTTCGACATGCTATTTTTAGCAGGTCTATTTTTAGCACATTCTAAATTTAACATTTCTTGTTGCACATTTTTCAACACTCCCTCTCAACAAGAAAGGCTTCCTCTCGAACTTGATCTTGTAACTCTGGAATGTTCCGCATGCAACACATCTACTTGGTCTACTTGCTCCAACAACACTTGGAACAAAAACACTCCCAACTGACCACTCTCTTGGGCTAGGAACATACTCTGATGCTAAAGCTCTACCTGCTGCTGACAAGTGCTCCCTCTCTGATATCTACACTACTGCAACATCTCCATGCATCTCGCACCATTGCACACCTCTTTGTGCCATCTAGCATTGTGCAAAACACTTGTGCCTCTCACATTGCTGCAACCTGCTATTTATACGCTGTCCTAGGATTCCCTGCACTATCGCTCTCTTTGCCGCTCCATCCGCATTTGTCTCTACCCAATCAGTCAGTCCCTGCTACTCCACATCGGGGCTCCTGTAGCAAGGTCTCATCTAAAGGTTGGGTACCTCAAGGATCCTGCCCCTCCTCCTTGGGACGATCACTCCACATCGCCCCACCTCCTACTTGGAGGTATGACTGCATGTGATCTCTTTGTCCACCTGCCTCGAAGTTCCCTCCTACTTGAGTTCTCTGCATGAGTATATGTCTCTACTCGATCTCCACTAAGCTTCCCCTGTTGTGGCTGCTCCGTAACCTCCTGAAGCTACTGCACCAATCGTGGCTCCTCCGCAATTGTCTGAGACTTCTTCTTGCTCTACATGTTGAGAGGTAATTTACTCTCCCTCTCAACCACCAAGTATCTAGCCTTTGCCTTGCTCCTCAAAGCTTTGCATGCATATTGTACCTCAAGTGCATACAGGTTCTTGGCTAGCACACCAATCTATTTCCACTTTCTCGTCGTCACGAAATTTTCTAGAAAAAGAGCTGATTTTAAATCACTGATATCTCCCTCATCCGAACTCTGATTTTAAATCACCGATATCTCCCTCATGAAGCTCAAACCAAAATCATTACGCTAAATTCTGCATTTAACTTCATCGTGACTAAGTAAGAGAAAAACACATCAATCAATGCATACAATAAAAACATACAACTTTATCATACAAAAATTCAATTACTCAATATGCATACAAAAAAATTTGCAATTACCATACATAAATCAAACCACTAAACAAGCATCCAAATATTGTGCAATTATCACAAAATCCCATGGTTGGAAAATATTATATTGATTAAATCAAATTCATTTACATAACTTCAAGTTGATTTAAGATTTGTGATTTTCTATTGACATGTTATAATTATTTATATTGATGCATTATTTGATACTTTTAATTTACAATCTAATAAGCAATACAAACACACAATCATAACAAGCATTCCAAATGCACAAACATTCAAACATCAAAAGAATTGCAAATACACAATCATACAAACATCCCATCAAATCTTCGTACTACACGCAAAATTATAAATACATACAAATATTGCATATGAAATTTTTATCATCATACATAGAAGATTGTAAATATCCAAACATAAAAAATTAATGTAGACACTAAATCAAGCCATATGCTAAAGAAAAGCCACACAAAATTCAAAGTACATATCAAACATGTCATCCACATTCATTATAAATACACAACTATGTAAATAAAAAGCCAAACAACAACCATTCTCATACACAGTCACAAGTACACGTCAGAAAAAGCATTGTAAAGACACACAAATACATTGAACATTACATATCAAATTTTTGTCATCACACACAGAAAAAAATTGAATGCACAAACATAATATAGATACCAAGCACCAAGTATTAACAAAGAAAATTCTCACACATTTCAAAATACATATTAATGTGCCACCCATTCATTGTAAAACACAATCAAATAAATGAAATTCAAACAATAATCATTACACTAAATTCTGCATTTAAATTCATCATCACAAAGTAATAGAAAAACCCATCAATCATTGTATGCAATAAAAATATACAACTTCATGATACATATATTCAATCACTCAATAGGCATACAAAAATAATTGTAACTAACATACACCAACCAATCAATGTACATACAATAAAGACATACAACTTGATCATATACAAATTGAACCGCTAAACAAGCATCGAAAAATTGTGCAATTATCACAAAAACCCATGCCTACAAAAATATAATATTGATTAAATCAAATGCATTTACATAACTTCGAGTTGATCTAAAATTTAAGATTTTCAATTTACATGTTATTATTATTTATATTGATGCATTATTTGATATTTTTAATTTACAATCTATTAAACTAAAACTATCTAGTTCTAAAATAAATAAATAAAAGTAAATGGAAAAGTAAGGTGGAGAGAGGGACACAAACCCTTGAGGATAGCCATGGTCCATCCTCAAGAGCAATGAGAAAGGGTTTTTAGCCCTTTCAAACAAAACAATACTTTTTATTATTATAGTGGTTTTAGAGTAATTACATAATGAAGATGAAAAATAAATGAATGCCAATTTATTTTGGGTCACGATAACATAATGAATTCATGTCATGAATTCATAATGACATGTTGATTGTTCATCTATCCTAGCATGCTTGTATATTCATGTCCTTCATGTCATGAATTCATAATGACATGTAGATAGTTCATCTATCCTAGCATGCTTGTATATTCATGTCCTTTCTTATCATCTGCCAAAAAAACAAAAAATAATTATTAAAATTTAATCGTCATCTATGCCTTATTTGTAAAGTAGCAAAAGCTTTATAAAGAATCAAATTTAATAGTTTATGAAAAATAACCAGCCTAATTTTATAACTGAAAGGCAATGAATAGATTGAAAATTCATATCATGCATTGAATTTACCTTTGCACCATTTGCTCTACGTTGTGTTTCTGCAACCATGATATGCCCATGCAATATAAGTCATCTTACTCCCATATAGCCTACAACCTATTTAGACATACTCATCAAACTAAAAAAATGTAATCAATTAAATGCAAACAGTGAGAGTTTGACTGCTTTAAAAATTAGAAGTAAAAGAATAATTATTTTTTCAAACTAGTAAAAAAAAAAATACAACATTAAATAAATTGATTATCAAAATCATTTTTTCTCACTAGTAAAAAAATGAAAACACAGTAATAAATACATTTATTATCAAAATCATCACAATTATCACTGTAATTTTATTTATTATCAGACTCATCACAACTATCATATAAGTTGAAGTTATTCTTTCAACTATTATGGATCACAGAAGCCTCAATTCAACTAACTATCATATAAATTATTAATGAATGGACATACAAGAAAACAAAGAAATCCAATATTCAATCAAGAATACCTTTGATAGATGAATCTATTATATTTACAAGGTTACAACGGTTTCAGGAGACTCAACAACCAACCTTAAGCCCACTACTCTGTATTTATGCTGGGTAATATAATATATTAAGTTTGTATGCATATATTTGTAGTATATTATATATAATATAATATATATCTGTGTAATATAGTATATTAAGTTTGCTTGCATGTATTTATGCTGTGGAATATAATATATAATCTAGTTGGAAATGTCTCCACCACATAATATATAATCTAGTTGGAAATGTCTCCACCACAGTGTAAAGGTAAAGGTAAGGGTGTACAAGTCTCCAACACATGTAATTATTATGAAATCCCAAATGTATTCACCATTTTTTTTTAATACAGGGAAAATATCCATCAATAATGAGTGGGAGAAATTGAAATTTATATGAATATAATCATAATAACGACAAACACTGAATGAGAGTGAGATTGACAACTCAAAGCCTCTATTCATTTCCTTCCCAAACAATCAAACGAGTCAAAATTACAAGCCAAGTTGAGGGAGAGGAAATACAAAATTACAAGATGTCGAAAGTGATTGGAGAGAAAATCAAAATATAAACCCAGAAATTTAATCTAACTAATTATGACAATGAAATTTGTGAGTATCCCCACAGAAAATTCACAATGTTAAAAGATAGATACCGCGTTTTACTATTTGGAGTGAATTGAGTACTATCGGCAGGTTCATTGGAAGCAGTGAAACATTTCAAATTGAAGTGGGGCAATGGTAATAATCACACTGAAATCCTGGGTTGAAAGCTTCTAGCCAAGCATACAGTCCCAAATCATGTGAACAACTATTTTTAGTGTTTCAAAAGCGAAAGGAGGCGAACAATATCTGATCCTTAAAAATGGTTAAATGCTTTTTTACGTAAGTATTTTGATGAACTTAACAAATTTTTTGTTAAAAAAATTTAATGGCAACAAAATATATCATAAAATAAAAATTTAAAAGTATTTAAATACAGAGAGAGCCCAGTGTTTGAGAAAATTTACCAAATTATAATGAATAAAAAAATAGTTATGGGTTTTATGTAATCTCATATATATATGCTAATTTGGCCGTGGGTGAGATTGGATTAGATACTGAACCTCTGCATCAGTATGGAGGGTGTCTGGGAGAGCTGGAGAGGATAAAGGGGTGACCCAAAAGGGGGAGTTGGAGAGGATAAAAGGGTGACCCAAATCAAATCCATATGGTCCGAGTGTGCCTATAGAAAAAAATTTAGCCATTAAATTACAAGTCCAACATAACCCAGAAATTCAATATAACCCAAATACATTGAATTCAAATTTAAATCCAGAAATTCAATATAAAGCGAATACATTGAATCCAAATTTAAATCCAGAAATTCAATCTGCTATTTTGAAAATATGGAAGGGCACGAGGAGACATACAAACAGAGGAATCTAAGCTATAGTTAGAGAGCCACAGAAGGGAAGTTAGGGAGAGCCAAGGATCTGAGCTATAGTTACAGAGGCAGCATGACCGGTGAAGTTTGACTAATCGATTCCCGAACATCTGGAAGGAATACCCTCGTGAATCCAACCCCACCTCCTGAACATACTCATTCTCGATCTCCCTGGCAGGGAATGAAAATGGTAACGAAATAATTGATATAGAATTTTGGATAATAGGTAGGTTTCAGGCTTCAGCTATGAATGATAAAATAAATCATTGGAGAGCATTGCCGGTGCCCTTGGATGTAATATGCTTAACCTAGAAATAGCTAATAATTCAATAATTCAGTGCAAAACCTGTGAAACAATCTTTATATTATTTACGAAACACATAGAAAGCTAGGAGAACAAGAAATTCAATGCAAGTACATTGCAATATGAACAATCTCTTCATCGCACATGCAATCGACAATGACTTTAAAACAGAGTCAGTCAAGAAAATGCTTTGCTTACCTCCGAGGGATGAATCCACATGGAGAGACATGATATTTGCAAGGTTTACGGTGTTGCTCAAGCATTGGAGAATGGCTGCTGCATTGGGAGACTGGCCGCTGCATTAGGAGACGATGTGTAAAACAAATGATGTTACTGAGCAAACCACTCGATACCGCAACGCAGAAACCAATTCTGGAGCACCGTATACGAAGGTGAAATTACGCCCTTCAAAATCGGGTAAGGGAATGGTCGCCGTTAACTCCATATTTACAGCAGGCTTAACGCTGGCCATGGCCATATTCAAAAGACATGCTCGGTTTCTCTCGCTTTCTGTGCAACGAGGGATCTATGCTGCTGCTTCAGACGCACTAAGTTAAAAAACTAAGTAACAGGGATTCAGATGATCTAGTTTAAAAAAAAAAACAAGAAACCGCCTAACCATGGGTGCACGACATTTAATTTAAAAAACCAAAAAACATGGATGCAGAGGATTTAATTTAGAAAACCAAGAAACCGCCTCACCATGATTTAAAAACCAAGAAAACCGCAGGCTCTGCCAGATAAAACGCTCCCAATGGCCATTATTCGAAGTAGGGATCTATTCTGCCGCCTCTCGTCAAGGATGCTGAAGATCTAATTTAAAAAACCAAACAACCCTGCACATCTCAATTTATTTACAGGATTTGATCAATGCCATTGAATTTCCTAAAATCAAATTGATTCCTCTCTCATTCAGCTAATCTTGTTTGCAACCCACAACCCATAATCAGAGTGATCGATACAGAGAGTTTGAACATAAATTTTACCGCAATGCCACATAAATTTTACCGCAATGCCTCATTTAACTGTGATCCCTGGCAGAGTTGTCTTGATTCAATAATTGATGCGCTACCTGCCTCTACCTCTGCCTCTGCCCGTCAGGGAACACAAGCATTCTGCCTCTGCCTCCACCTCTCACAGAATACAAGCAGACCAGACAGACAGACACACCAAATACATGACAGAAACAGAGACCAAACTACATTCATACGCACACACAACATACGGAGCTCCAAACGCACGAGACTAGAACACACAATGCAGGAATTGCAATGCCAATGCCAATATGAACCCAAAATTTGAATAGAATTAAATCAATCAACATCCTTGACCGTTAAGATAACCTGTTCGATAAGCAACGTCACTTATCTCTCGCACTTTGCTACAGACAACCAATTTTACTAATTGCAGATGATGATGCGAATTCTGTTTGCAACGGATGGCTCGGATTATCTCTTAAATGATGATGGCAATTCTGTTTGCAAC
>APFE030481358.1:785-31671 GCA_000404065.3 Pinus taeda | reverse complement strand
ACTACGTAGGTTAGTCGTGGAAAGAATATAACACAACCCAAAAAATACATGTGGACGCCATAGACAAATGGTTAAATTTGTTAGAAGTATGTTTTTCTGTTCATGATTTTTCCAGCCGGGAAAATATCACTTTTTCACTTCTCAAAGCCGCCCCCAAGTCAAGGACTAGTGGAAACCTACTGTGAGGAGAAGGATGAAAGTAAGGTCTCATTGTTTTCATCACACCCACTTGGAATTCATTCCGGGATGCCATCAAGGAGCAGTACTACCCTGTCGGAATCCAAGAGGATAAATACATAAAGTGGACCATGCTGCGACAGGGAAGGGACCAAGACCTGCCAGAGTTTACCATTATTTTTCATACCGTTCACACAAAGTTGGGTATCAATGATTTAGAGCAGCATTTGGTACTCAAATATCACGGTTGCCTACCTAGGTACATCCAGGACGAGATGGAATTCTTGGATGTCTCCTCACTTGGAACGACATACCAATACGATGTCAAGATCGAGCAGAAGTTTAAACAAAAGAAACGAGAATTTGGATCTTCGAATCCAAAGAACAAAGGACAAAGCTAAGGTAGGGGGACCGAATATAGCCCGTCGAAGCTGCAAGGAAAGAACACCACCAAGAAGTCAAAGAAGGACACAGGAAAGTTGTGTGAGTTCCATAAGAGCCCCACTCACAACACAAGTGAGTTTCGGACCAAACAGTTGCTGGTGGCCAAGTTGAAGGCTTCAGAATGAGATGCATGTTCCGACCCTGAGTGAGAACCCAACAAGAGGAATGATAAAGGGAAGCAAATTATTGATGCAGAGCCCAGTTGTTGGCTTAGTGGGGCCTGACCCAGGTTCAAAAGTGATTTAGCCAAGAAAATCCTGGTACTACTGGCCCTTTCGGCAACATTCTGCAGAGCGCGGACTGAGGCCTCACCCGAAGTAGTATGGGAGAGTGTTGGAACCAAGTTTCTGCACCCCAGGGATGTCTTGATGAAGTTTTTGGAGGTTTGCGGTTCGAACCTGCACGCTTGCACTACTCCACGCAACTGTCTATCCTTCACAACTTGTGCCACTATCTCCGAGCACCTCTGTAAGGGCATGAAGAAAGTACTACCTTGATCTCTATTCTTATTGCGCTATTATATTAATGCTTAACTTAACTTGTGAGGGACCAATATTCTTATTACTTCGTTCAATGAAAACATAGATGCACAATATTCCGAATCAAACTTATCTTTATCAGAATTCCTTTTCAAGTACAATCCCACTTACAAACCTGACTCTGCCCTGTGCACTCAACTGCAAGGGTCCGCGCACTTAGCTGCGGACTCTACTAGGCCTCTACGCACTCAGCTGCAAAGCCTCTTCCTACTACTACGACATAGTATACTTCAACTTTCCTTTATGCTCTAACCATGCCTTCACATCTATCTATTACCCACTAAAAATTACTATCTTTACACTTAGAGCCTCGCTCTATTTATACAATCCCAAGGTCCGCAGACCATCGGTAGGCCGACACAACTTTACATTATTCTACAATTCTTAGGGTAGACAACCCTATGACTCATCCTAGACTTTCGTGCTTCGCGCCTGTACTTCGTGGAGTCTTACAATACAATTGACCAAAACGTGGGCTTTAAGCCCGAAAACCTACTGTAGGGGATCCCATGCCCAACAGGTCCCCAAAACAATCATTGTGACTCATCTCGAGTCACTCTGGTGGTGCGGCGATCTTGACATGGAACCCCTCCAACTGTGCCTATGTAGCATGAAGGTCCGCAACGCACTATTCTACCGTATGCTGGATCTACTCTACTCTTTCTGCCTCTAAATCGTCTACATCTGACTCGATTTTCTTCGTTGGTACCGGCTTCTAGTGCTTGTGTTTATAGTCCCGCACCCTTGTCCAACTTTTTGGGTCACGAAGACTATGCTCCAGTCGGTTAGTCAGATAGCCGGCCCACCCCTGTAGGGCTTTAGGCAACTTCTGTTTACTTTTCCTGGGAAGGGTTCTCCATTAAGTTTGACTAGCTGGACCGCACCTCCGTCTGTGACCTCTTTTACCACATATGGTCCCAACAAGTGCATTCTGAAGTTTCCGAGTAATTTTTTGAACTTGATGTCATACAGTAGCACTAAACCGTTTACCTTGAAGGTTCAAAACTTGATATGGCGGTCGTGCAAGGCTTTCTCACGCTACTTTTGTACCTGCTAGTGAAATCCAGCCAAGAATCATTCTTTCTCAAGTTCTTCTAATTGCGCAAGCCTTTCTTATAGAGCTTCACTGTCCGTCATACCTGTGAGTGCTACTACTTGTAGACTAGGTACAATGTTTTCCATCGACATGACTGCTTCCGTACCATAGACCAACCGGAATGGTGTCTGTCCCGTAAATTTCTTGTACGTTGTCCTGGACACGCATAACACAGTGGGCATGCGCAGGTCCCAACCGTTCTGCTGCGTGTTACATATTTTAGTCAATGCAGTCTTCAATATTTTATTGAATGCTTCTATTGTTCCATTAGCCTGTGGGTGGTATGGTGTACTTTTCTGGTGATAAACCTAGAACTCTTCTATAAGCGCGCTAATGATTTCATTCAAGAAATGTGTTCCGCGACTGCTCATTAAGATTTTTGGGCAGCCAAATCGCGTCAACACGTTTTCAAACAAAAACTTTGCAGTCGTGGCAATTGTGTAGTCCTTGACCAGTTATGCTTCTGCCCATCATGTCAGGTACTCCGTCGCGGTGTTTACATCAATGGCCTTCGATCGAGATAATTTGCATGGTGTTTGACATCAGATCATATATTCACACCACGTAAATTGGACTGTAGTGCCTTGAGGGTCATTATCATTATCAATGATTCCTCTCGCACCTATTAACAACTTACATTATTGGCTGGTAATCAGGGGATGTCTCTCCATGTTCGACTTCAGGACATCTTTTCACATGGATTGACTTGTACATCGGGCGAATATTGAACAAGTTTGAAGATCCTGAATCTAGTTTCATCCATCCGGGCTGCGATATATTCAGGAATAAAAAGACATCAAATGTACACATAAGTTGCACAGATGATCATCTAAGCTAAGGGATGATGACTCTACATATAAAGAATCACTAGTCTACAACTGCAGATGGTTATTTGTTCTATGTACATGGAAATGAATTTATAAAGTTGAGCATGGGAATGCCCGCCTCAACTGGATCATGGAAAATTATATTGTGATGATGTACTGTATTGTATCTTATACAGGCCACCTTCTAGTTTGAATACCTTAGATCCTCATGATAAAGCATTTGACCCGACATCTAAAGATTTACGACTTCATGCTTTAGGGGGCAACTGTTATAGGCATATTTGGGCACTGCAACGCCAATCTTATATGTCGATAAACCAAGGGATCTTTAACCCATAAAAGTGTTGTTTCATACCCTGCAAGATCATAATCAATTGATTACATCATTCCCCAAAAGTTCCACCTGAAAAACCACTCAAAACTGGCCAAAACTGAACCATACTGACTACTCCATTGTCAAGGTGTGATGCATACTGACTCCTACACTAGCCAAGTGCGATGCATACTGAAGAGGCCTTCTGTGGGGTGCAATGAGCGAGAATGGACAAATGTCTGAGACAATTTGCTAAGTGGATACTCATGGAATCTTCTAGAAACTTCTCCTATGACACTTGCCTCTCTGAATTCACCCAGGGATGAGTAAGAGATCCAATAAATCTCCAAGTGGAACCAAGAACTACAAGTGGAATAACACTAATCAAAAACCTATAGATGACTCACACCCTTGCAGACATCTATAAATGGCTCCCTCATCTGAGAGATCTAGAGGCTGGAATTTTGTAATTTGTAAGGAAGTGTTGATAGTTTGTCTTTGAGAGAGAACATTGTATTGTTGGGTGATCTTGCTTTTCATGAGGTGAAGAGGGCTTTGATGTTGGGAGGATGATGTTGGACTAGACAGCTGGGTTGTAATCCTCTCTTCTATTATTAATAAAGTTCTTTGAGTTTTCCTCCATAAAATCGTGTACTTGTGAATCTTGTTATTTGTGAATGCCATTGTATGTTCAATGTATTTCTGATTCTGCATTGTTTATAATATAATAGATCGAGATGCTTTGATGGTGTTTTGTTACTTTGTTTCTACATGTATTCTCTAAGCGGGACAAGTAGGAGAGGAGTGGCAAGCTCTATCAAGGGGGAGAGAAATCAAGCAAGTAGTTAAGCGAAATATCCAGGTTGGCTCTTTGCTTCTCTCTTATCTATCATACATAAAGGAAATCACAAATGGCTTTGATTGTTTGTTTCTAGGATAGTTGCGAATCCTAGTGGGACTAGTAGATCAAAAAGACACTAGTTTTCCCGAAATCACTAGGTTTGCTTTATTTCAGTCTTTCTCCTTTTTGCAGTTAGAATAACCTCTATCTTTATTTCCTTTCATCACATATAGAGCTTCTTCTGGAATCCATAGAAGTTGGCTCGAGCTCCTAGTGATCTTGCACCGACTGACCAAGTGACAACCTGCAGTGAGAACTAGTACTTGTGCATACAACACCGACGCTTCCATGTTTGTTACGAACTACTGGGTTGATAAGAGTAAAGTAGGCAGCCTAGGAGTTGCAACATTATTTCTTTAATATTGGTGCTGACCACATTTTGGCACTGTTGCCGGGGAAGTGTCAGAGTATTCTGTGATTACTACTTTCTTATATTTCTTATTGCCACATTCTACTAATAGTTTATTTTAGCAAAAGTAGACTAGTCCTTTCTTCTCTTTCAAGTTCTGCATTTTCTTGCTTTCCTTTTCAATTATGCAAATTTCATTTCAGCAAAAGTAGACTAGTCATTTCTCTTCCTTCAGTTCATCACTTCCTTGCTTTCCTCTTCAATTATGCAAATTTCATTTCAGTAAGTTCATTTCAATTAGTTGCAATTTGTTTTGTTTAATCAAAATTTTAGTTTTTGCAGGTACTTTAAGTGTGGGGAAAGAGAAACAAAAACCAACCAAAAATATTTCCTTTCATGCCTCGTAGGAATAGAGATAACTTAGGAAAATATTTTCCTAACACCCGCACTGCTTCACACAGCCAACCTTCTCTCTTCTTCGGTGGCTACAGTCAAGAAGAACCGTTAGGTGAACAACCAAACATATTTGAAGAACCTATAGGGGAAGAAGAAGAAGAAAACATTCCTCCTGAGCTGATGGCTGAAAACGTAAATGATAGGGGGAATGGAGAGAGAATAGAGGGTACCTTTCCCATTCGGGAGACCAATGGGGACACCAAAACGAAGAATATAAGCCCTTCCACCCTACCTCATTTCCATGGTTTGACTACAAAAGATCTTAACACCTTGTTGTTTGAGTTTGCGGTCATCTTTCGAACTTATGAATATGCAGAGGATGAGAAAAATTTGAAACTTTTCCCTTCTACTCTCAAGAATGTAGCACTACGCTCGTTCATGGGATTACCTAGCAATAGCATCACAACTTTGGCTCAGATGCAGCAAGCCTTTAACAACAAGTATCGAGACTATTGTAGGTCAAAAGACACTAAAGAAGAAATTTTTCGAATGACCATAGGAAGTGATGAGTCCATGGAAGACTATGAAGATAGGTTCCAGCTAAGTTACAAAAGGGCTGGGTGTACAGTTGACCCTGAGTCTCTGAAGCTGGTCTTGCTCAGGGGAATTAGGGAAGATCATTTAGACAACCTCCATATACTGGCTGGGGGAGACATCTACCAACTGTCCTATGAGGACATAAATATTGTTTTTAGAAACCATTCTAGAGCAGCCAGAAAGAAATATAGGGGGAGTCAACCCATAGCCAATACCTCTTCCTCCAATTCATCCATTAAAGGAGAAATTGGAAACATGCTGGAAGACTTCAAGAGTGAGATGCTGCAGACTCTTTCCATGCAAATGGATACCTTACATATCAAAAGAAAACAAGAGGAAGCAGAGAAGGCTTTAGCCATTTTTTGTCCTAGATGTACTAGGAGGAATCTTAGGAATGAATGCCCACTAAACTCTATAGAGGTTTGTTCAGTCTGTGAAGAAAATCATTCTACAGATAAGTGCCCTTCCTTGCTTGGAATTAAAGCTATATATTAAGGGGCCGAGGGAGTCACTGAATAGCTCTATTACATAAACCATAGAAGGCCGCATGGACCTAGACCCTACCAACAGGGGATGCAAGGGACATCTCAGGCATACTACAACCCCAATACCTCCATACCTTCTTGGGGCCCTCCTGCTCATCCTTCCTGGTCCACGCCTCCTCCTTGGTCCTTCACATCTCAATATCATGCCCAACCAGCTACCCATTCATTTCAATCCTATGCTCAGCCACAACCTCAGTGGAATGCATCTCATCGGGGGTGGAGGCCCCAATACAACTCTCTTCTCGCTCTTTTGCATCCACCACCTGCCCAACCACAACTGTTACCTTCTGCTCCACCAAAGCAACCCAAATGCCTGCCCAGCTGTTATAGACATATTTGGTCACATCAGTCTCAAACTTATATGTCAATAAAATAGGGCTCATCAACGCTTAAAAGAGTTGTTTCATACCCTAAAAGAGCTTAGTCATATGATTACATCATTCCCCTAAAGTTCCACCTGAGAAACCATCCAGAAATGGCCTAAACTGAACCATACTGACTGATCCACTGGAAAAGTGCGATGCATACTGAGTGGTACACTACCCAGGTGTGATGCATACTAATTAGGCTTTCTATAGGGTGCGATGGGCAAGGATGGACAAATGTCTGAGACAGTTTGCTAGGTGGTTGCTCATGGAATCTTCTAGAAACTTCTCCTATACCACTTGCCTCTCTGAATTCACCTAGAGATGAGTAAGAGATCCAAGAAATCTCCAAGTGGAACCATTTGTAACAAGTGGAATGACAGTAATATAACCCCAGATATGACTCACACTCTTGCACACATCTATAAATGGATCCCTCATCTAAGAGATCCAGAGGTTGGAATATTGTGAATTGCAAGGAAGTGCTGAGAGTTTGTAGTTGAGGAAAGAGCATTGTATTGTTGGTGTGATCTTGCTATTTCATGAGGTGAAGAGGGATTGAAGTTGGATCAGACAACTGGGTTGTAATTCTCCCTTCTATTTAATAAAGTTCTTCAAGTTTTCTTCCATATGATTGTGCAATTGTGAATGTTATCATTTGTTCATTATATATCTGATTCGGTAATGTTTATGTTGTAATAGATCATGATGCTTTGACGGTAAGTACGGAGAGGAGTTGCAAGCTCTATCAAGGGGGAGAGAGATCAAGCAAGGGATTAAGCGGAAGTTCGAGGTTGGTTCCTTTATCTTTCTCTTATCTGTTGCACATAGAAGAAATCATTGAATTACCTTAAGCTATTGTTTCTAGGGTAGTTGCCAAACCTAGAGGGCTATTCATTCGAAAAGACACTAGTTTTCCCCAAAACACCAGCCAAATCCAAACCCGAACAACAGACAGGCTCAACAAGTGTATAGTGGGGAACCATCATGCCCAACTTATACTGTGGAGATTCAAGAAATTAACTTGATATCTGGGAAAGTTCTCCTAGATAGCCAGCCTCCACCCAGGGAGGTTGAGGAAGATAAAGAGGAAAGTGAACCTAAAGCAAATCCACCCTTTCCTGAGAGAGTATCCGTGACAATCCAACCTACCCCAAAAGAGACTAAACTCCTGGTAGAATTGAAACATTTATGTGTAAAGATACCACTTCTCCAAGCCATAAAAGATGTGCCTATCTACAATAGGTTGATCAATGAGAAGTGCTTTAGGCATCTAGGAAGGCGCAAGAGAGATGCCACAACCATCAATGTCATAGGACAACTATCCAACCTGATGTTAGGGCAGGTAATCTGTCCAAAATATGTGGACCCTGGAAGCTGTTGGTTTATATGGGCTTGACCCAAGTTTGGAAGAGTTATTTAGCCAAACAAATCCTGCAGCTACTGGCCCTCTCGGTAATAGCCCACAGAGCGCGGACTGACGTCTCACCCGAGGTAGCAGGGGAGGATGCTGGAACCAGGTTTCCACACCTTAAGGATGTCTTGGTGTGGTCTGGGAGGTTCATGCATTGGTTTATAGCTCTGTGCTATTCGGTACTCACGCCGATCCAAAGTGATTCTATGTTTCTTATTACTGTGCTGTTCTACTCTTATGATTCAGAGCTATTCAATAGGGTCTTTAAGCAAAAATTTAACCAACATAATTGATTTACGCACATAATAAACCCAAATTCGTATACACTTATCACCTTAACATTAACCAGATATAGAAAGGTAAACCATAAAGACAGATGAGCGATAATGCAGAATTTACAGAAGCAAACTTATCTTTATTATTATTTTCCACCAATACATCCAGATCTACCCTGCGCACTTAGCTCCAGGGGTCCACACACACAGCTGCAGAGCCTCTACCTACTACCCAACCCTCGACTCAGACTTACAGATGCTTTTAGGCTATTTTCTTTAAGAAACCATTACATTTCATCCCTCAAAAGAACTGCCTTTCCCTCATAGTACTGCGCTCTATTTATACCCTTACCTGGGTCGCGATCCTTGTACAGGCCAACTCTATTTACATTACTTTTTATTATTTTCAGGTGGACTACCCTTTGACTCAATCTATTACGCTTCGTGCTCCACATACTTCAGAGTTTTTACAATATTTTAATCCTACTTCTTGGGCTTTCTGCCCCAAAACCATTATGTGAGACCTTCGCTACCCAACAGTCCCCCAACATAATCATCGTGACTCATCCCAAGTCACTCGTCGGTACGGCTAGACGCTCTACCTTGGCTTCACGGTTTGCCTCCCTCTAAGTGGTGCTCATCGTCTTGTTGCTCCTTCTTGTCTTCTGCAATGCTTCCGCTGTCTTTTGCTTCATTGTTTCTACCACATGCTTCATTGTTGCTCCTGGTACCATCGTAACTTCTTTCGACCTTTGTACCTGCCCTTCGCACCGTCCGCTGCAGCTTGTGTTGCCATTTTGCAAGACCTTGGCTGTTGTCCACAAGATCCCAATTTTTGAGGGACATCAGAGAGGACTTATTAACTGCATTTCTACCCGTGGTCACTGTATGTGCATCCTTTCATTGTTTTGTAGTGCGCCGACTTGCCCTTGGGCGAGATGACAACCTTCAGACCAATTCTTCTTTGTGTTCCCTTGTTTCTGGTACATCTCCTATTGGCAATGCTGCAGCCTGTGGGATGCCCGCAACTTTCACCCGCATACTCCTTAGAGAGTCCTACCTCTCTATCAGCCAGATTACTACCTTTAGGCGCATACCTTGTGCATTGATAATGAACAACTCCATCTGTGTTTCCGAAACGTAGGCCACCCAATGGACTCCCCTCGATACTTTATAAGTCATGGGAAATTCAAATTCAGTGATTGCCACTCATTCCCATTCGTGTAACCTTCCTATGTGGAATCTGTAGCAGTTCGTTCCATATTTAACTCGTACTATTTCTCTTAATTTCCCACCGCCTGCTCCCTTTTACCGTGATGCAACCATCTTGTCATATCTAATGGTCATCATTCCTTTTATCAGCGCGGCTGTGTGAGCCTTCTCGTGTGACCACGACCCTTGCGTATGGTCAATTGTATGCGTACCGCAGTACTTGCACATTCGTCCCGTAGGCTGCTTTATCATCCCCCGCTCTCTTCCAACTGGGTGGAGTGGTGAGACTATCTTCTAAATGGTTAGTCAGGCGGTCGGGCTGCCCGTGTAGAGCTTGAGGCGACTGCCATTCACTCTTCCCACGAAGGGATCTCCATTGAGTTTAGCCAGGTAAAACGCACCCCATCTGTGATTTCTTTGACGACATATGGTCCCAACCAGTGCATGGGGAGTTGTCCCAGGAATTTTTCGAACTTACTGTCATAAAGCAATACTAGATCATTCTCTTTGAAGGTGCGCACCTTGATATGGTGATCATGCCATGCTTTCTCGCACTGTTTCTGTACCTGTTGATGGAATCAAGCCAAAAATCGTTCCTTCTCTAATTCTTCTTGGTATGCGAGATGCTCTTCCAGGGTCCCGTGGTTTGCCATACATGTGGTTGCTGCAATCCGCAAACTAGGTACAATATATTCCATAGGCGTAACAGCTTCCTTGCCATAAACTAACCGAAATGGTGTCTGGCCTGTCAGCTTCTTGCGTGTAGTTCTGTATGCCCATAGCACGACATGAATGCACAAATCCTAGTTATTTAGTTGCACATTACAGACCTTTGTCAGCCCAGTCTCCAGAATTTTGTTGAATGCCTCAACGGTCCCATTCACTTGCGGATGGTAGGGCGTGCTCTGTTGGTGATAGATATGGAATTCCTCAGTGAGTGCGCTGATCATTTCATTCAAAAAATGTGTTCCCCTATCCCTCATGAGAATTTTGGGGCAAACAAACCTGGTCAGTACGTACTTGAACAAGAATTTTGCTGCAATCTTTAACCGACTGTGCCTTGGCCCATCGGGTCAAATATTCAGTCACAGTTATGATATAGCGCGCACCCGTCTTTCCTCGTGGTTCGATAGGCTCGACGAATTCGATTGCCCATTTCTCAAATGGCTGTAGCGTTATCTATGGCTAAAGTGGCATTTCATCCCTTCGTGACAGTTTGCCCATCCGTTGACATGCATTGCAGGCCTGACAGTATGCTTTCGAATCTTGATGTAGTGTAGGCCACCATAATCTGGCATGGAGAATCTTCTGGGCTGTGGCTCAGCTCGCATACTGTCTGCCAACAACCCTTCCATGTGCTTTGGCAAGGATCTGTTCGTGCTCGAATTCTAGTACCTATCGATGTAATATTTCATCGTTGCCCATCTTGTAAAGGTGACATGCAATTACGGTAAAATCTGCTGCGTGTATTACTAATTCCTTCTTTTGCTGGATGAAATACCCTTGCGGAGCAGTGCCTGTAGTTAAAAAGTGGATAATATCTTCAAAATGGCCATCTGCAACATGCACGGCATATAACTGGGCATCTGGAAGTCCCTCTTCGAGATTTGTTGGCTCTTCGCTGGTCTCAATTTAGGACAGATGATTCAGACCTGCATTCAGGCGTCCCGGCTTTACAACAACCTCAAAATCATATTCTTGAAATAATAGCAACCATCGACAAATGTGCCCCCCCAACACAAGCTTATTCACTAGGTACTTAAGCGCAGAGTGAGCCATGTACATCTTAAAATTCCCTCTGAGCAGATAGTGACAGAACTTTTGGAGCGCGTATACCATCGTTAATCCCTCTCGCTCAGTAGTAGAGTAATTCTTCTCTTCTTTGGACATCCTGTGACTTGCGAATGCAATCGGATGGTCCAGTCCCTCCGCTCCTGGTTGAGTGAGTACCACTCCCAGTGTGATACAAGACACGTCCACATGCACATGAAACTCTACGTCCCATTTTAGAAATACCAATATAGGGGTTGAAGCCATTTTCTCCTTAAGCATCTCTAGGCTTCTGTTGCATTCCTTGTTCCAGCAATAAGTAGCATCCTTTTTCAGCAATTGCTCCATAAGAGCCATAATCTAGGCGTAGATTTTGATGAACTTCTAATAGTAGCCCGTGTGTCCCAACGTAGCGCATAACTCTTTTTCACTGCACGACGCTTGCAGATTCAATATGACAATGATCTTTGCTGGATCCACCATTAGTCCTTTCTTACAAACCACAAGGCCCAGCAAGTTCCCGAAAGGGATAAGGAAAGTACACTGTTTTAAGTTGAGCGCAATCTGGTGTCGTCGGCAGGTATCCAACATCAATTGTAAGCTCGTGACATATTTCTTAACAAGGCCAAATACGGTCCAGTCATCCAGGTAGACTTCTAAGAATTTGTGGATAAATTCCTTGAATGCGGCTACCATAATATGGGAAAATATCGTAGGTGCATTCTTCAATCCAAAGGGCATTACCATATATTGAAAACAACCCCATTCGGTAGAAAATGTTGTCTTGCTCCGATCTTCTAGCGTGACCTTGATCTGATGGTACCCGAAGAACCCATTTGTGAAGGAGTATGCTTCCTGCCCGCCCACATTTTCAAGTACCTCATCTGTAAAGGGTGTGGGAAACGTATCATTAACACAAGCATCATTGAGCTTTCATAAATCCACGTAGATGCAAATCCCCCCTTCTGTTTCTTCTCCTGTACGACCATAGGGCTGACCCAATCAGACTCGACTGGTTCAATAATTCCTGTTGCCAACATCTTATCCAATTCTTTGTGGACCTTCACTTTGTATTTTGGATTCACTTGATAGGGTCGCTACTTCACTGGCTTCACATCTGGATTCAAATTTATCTTCATCATCCCTGGGTCTCCTAGAATCCCCTTCAGCTTTGTCATTTTTGTAGGGAATAAATCACGGTATTCTCAGAGCAGCTCGACTACCTTTTCTACCGTGTCGCCATCCCAGTAATCCTCAAGTGTAGCATAATTTGGTTCTTCCTCTATTCTAATATTCACTTGCTTTGTTTTCAGTGGCACCGTGATATCTGGATCTTCTATCTTAGCCCACCTCACGACTTCCTTCAGTTTCTGGTATATTGATGTTACGCGAGTCATCCTCATCATCTTCTTCTTGTACATTGTAACATGCTAAGGCCTGGCTCAACTGTTGTGACCAGTATGATGGCATGACTTCTTCTGGCTCTGGTGGTGTTCTGAATATGGTGGCCTTTACTAGCTGTAATGCGTCTTCCACAATATCCATCCATTGGTCTTTAAAGAGAAATGTCGACAAAAACCCTTCACGCAGAATATCCCACTTGCCAGTGCCATGCCGGAGCTCTTTTTCCGTATACCAGTTCCTTGGAAAGACATCCAAGGTATGATAAAATAAGTGCACCCATTTTGGTTAAGGCTCCGTACCATAAGCTTTGGTCCATTTGCTTAGATGTATGCGTGGATTCTCCCATCCATCATATTTCTCCGCTATTCGTAGCTCAGGATTCCCAAATCTTATCTGCATCATGTGCTTGCAGCGTCACCAATCTTCGAAGGTTCCTTCATGGGTATCCCACCATCACATTGGTGTCGCACACAATGCCCATTTGAGTGCATCAAACCATTGGTACTCTCGTACCACACTTTAAAATTTAACTAGGAAATCCTCTACTTTTGTCAGCCCGTCATATATCGGCAGTTCACAGTTCTGAACTTTAACGCAATACAGGGATTTCATCATCATATTATAGTGCAATGTGGTATCCTCGTTCACCCTGTTGCGCCATCGCTCATCTTCCTCATCTAAATCACTGGCGTAGACCTGTGAGAATCTCCGCTCCTTCCGTGCAACAATTTTGTAGATACTATCTAATACATCCCCCCCTCTCTTTGCTAAGCGCCGGTTCTGTGTAGCGCGGTCCGTCTGTTGGATCCAGTGGAACAACAACCTAGAGCGACTTCTTCTCGAATATCATCTTCCTCTATTTGAGGTTAATAACCCCATTCATATCAATGGCCGAGTCTATTCCTAGCAACGCAAGGTACATACTAGTTTCGTCCATGATTTCAAGAACTTTGAAATTCGTTCGGGTACTTACGCCATCAATATCTATTGTAATGCCATGCAATCATCCCATAGGCAAGACCTTCTCCTGGTTGGCCATCCAAAATTAGATAGGAGACCATTGTAGTGTAGGCTTACCCATGCACTCCCAAGTCTGTTTAGGCAATATGTTTGCATCAGAACCCAGGTCCAGAATGACCTGATCCATCCCGTAATCGCCAATATGCGTCGTTAGCCGCATTTCCTGATCCATCCACGATGTGTGTCTTCTTATTTTCCAGACTGTGCGAGGTTCACCCCAACCTATGCATCTATTAATTACTTCCTGTAACCCTCTAACTGCCTGGTTGTCATGAAGTAGTTTTATGCATGTCCCTAAGAAGATAGTCATCATCGATGGATCCCTAGTTGGCTCAGACGGATCCCTACTACTTCGAGTAGAGACGCCCATGAAGCTTTCCTTAGCTTCCATATTAGTCTCCCTATCAACTTCTCCTGTGGCTGTGCCACGTCGCAATATCATGTTGACAGTGGGTTCATTGTCACGGGGTTCGGATCTCATCATTTTCACGTTTTGCATTGTTGTAGGAGGCACTTCCTTCTTTTCGCGTATTTGTGCTATCAGCATGGGGCAATCTAGCAGCTCATGATCAAATTGTTCACAATATGGACATGATACTTGGGTTGGGTTGGTACAATCCCACGCGTAATGTCCTGGTCCTCCACAGTTGTAACAGATTAGCTGCCCGTGACCCCTTCCTGGTCCCATTCCACCCCATCCTCGACTGCGTCCCGGGAACCCATCGCACACGAATGCCATTCCTGGATTCTGACCTTGCACCTCAGTTTGCATTCTGTATGCAGGTGTCTGGTCCATCAACATTTGATAGCTATGACAATCTCTTTCTTCGTGACCCACCGATATACAAAAATTGTAAAAGAGTTGCTGGGGGGTCTGGTTGTATTTTGGCAATAGATGACAGTTATCCATTTTGTGCTTTCCTCCTACCTGACAAATTGCGCACCAGAGCGGGTTGATTGCACTTGGCCCTATCTGTGCCTCTGGTCACAATGGTGTTGGCCCCCTTGTGACAATAAATTTCATCGAGACTGGACAATGATCTTTATCATGTCCCTGGCCCCTGCACTTTATACACCAAACTTCCTCCTAGATTTCGGAATGCGACGTCTGATCTTGCTTTAACTTCTGTATCTCCAAACACAAATTTTGGACCTGCACTTGGATTTCCTAAACTCCCAACCCTGGGTCCTGTACCAGGGTTTCATGCAACCACATTGCTGCTTCCAGCGCTTCCACTTGGGTTGAGATCTTCTGTTGTGACAAAGCCGACTTCAGATATGGTGTTAATGATGCGATGAAGCAAGCGCAGTGCTATGCATCCGTCAGGGTCATGTTCGTCTCGCGAATGGTTCTTTTCAATTTGTGATCCAGATCCCAAGGGGTCTCACCAGGCATCATCGTGATCTCTTTGAATCCTACGACCAACTGTGCTTCTGTCTTTGGCCGGCTAAACTCCTTTTTCAATTCAGTATGGATGTCCTCTATCCCCACCATTGGGTTAATGCTTGAATAATTCATGTACCATGTTAGCACTTTGTCCTGCAGTGCGCTAACTAAGATGGATTTCTTGATGTTATTATCCATGACTTGCTGTGTGTTCCATACTGATGTTAGTACAAACCAAAATTGTTCCGGGTCTTTGCCTCCGGCTCTCTTAAATACTAGTAACTAAATTGTTTTTGCCATCGTTACCCTTGATCTATTACCGTCTCTGATCCTCTTGAATTTTCAACGTTCTTTCTCTATAGGGTCCCCGCATCCCACACCTAAACACCCCTTAGGCAGATCCCTGTCTCGACAGCAGAACCATTTGTTGGCTTGTATGGGTGTGACCCGGGTTTGGAAGAGTTATTTAGCCAAACAAATCCTGCAACTACTGGCCCTTTCGGCAATAGCCGGTGGAGCGCGGACTGAGGTCTTACCCGAGGTAGTAGGGGAGGGTGCTGGAACTAGGTTTCCACACCCTAGGGATGTCTTGGTGTGGTCTGGGAGGTTTGTGCACTAGTTTACAACTCAGTGCTGTTTGGTACTCGCACCGATCTAGAGTGATTATATTTTTCTTATTACTGCACTGTTCTACTCTTATGATTCAAAGCTATTCAACAGGGTCTTTCAGCAAACATTTAACCAACATAATCGATTCGCACACACAATAAACTTAGATTCACATACACTTATCACATTTACATTAACTAGATATAGAAAGGTAAACCATAAAGACAAATGAGCGATAACGCAGAATTTACAGAAGCAAACTTATCTTTATTATTATTCTCCACCAATACATCCATATCCACCCTGCGTACTTAGCTGCAGGGGTCCGCGCACACAGCTGCAAACATTCTAGGCCTCTACATACACAGCTGCAGAGCCTCTACCTACTACCCAAACCTCGACCCAGACTTACAGATGCTTTTAGACTATTTTCTTTAAGAACCCATACGTTTCATCCCTCAAAAGAACTGCCTTTCCCTCATAGAGCCACGCTCTATTTATACCCTTAACTGGCCCGTGATCCTTGCGCGGGCCGACTCTATTTACATTACTTTTTATTATTTTCGGGCAAACTACCTTTTGACTCAATCTGTTACGCTTCACTCTTCTCATGCTTCAGAGTTTTTACAATATTTTAATCCTACTTCTTGGGCTTTCTGCCCCAAAACCATTACGCGGGACCTCCACTACCCAACAGAAGCCCAGTAGTTGATATCCACATCAATGGCACCATCATCCCGCATACCTTGATTGATCTGGGAGCTGCCATTAATGTGATGAAAAAGGACACAATGCTCAAACTTAACCTCCAGGGCTCCTTTAGGAGGACCACGACCGTGCTACAACTAGAAAACTACTCTACCGTGACCCCTGAGGGGATTGTGGAAGATGTGATGGTCTCCATCGATTCTTGGGAATATCCTGCTGATTTATTAGTTCTCCAGCCAAAGGCAAAGCTCACTAGGTATCCTCTCGTTCTGGGAAGACCCTAGTTGGCTACAGTTGATGCCTATATTAGCTGTCGAGCTGGGAACATGACCATAAAGAACGGGCACATGTCCAAGCAGTTAATCCTATATCCTCTTGCCCAACCCTTGCTAGAACATGATCTACCTCTCTGGTTGGAGGAGGAAGATGAGGATGGAGTTTATTCTACACTGTTTTGTGCATTATAAATCACCAAGGGGGGGAAACAACAAGATGAGGATGATATGATTGAAAATTTGATTCAGAATCCACCACCCAGTGTATCACCATTAGAGGACATAGTAAGAGAAACCCAAAACAACCCTCAACTGATCTCTGTGCGGTTGACTCCACTTCTCTTCGTGTTAAGAATATAGAATTTGGCCCGGAAAGAACCTTGAAAATCAATCCATCCCTATCCACCTCCCAGGAGAAGGAACTATGTAGCCTACTGAGAAAACATCTAGATGCCTTCGCTTGGAGTTATAAGAAGATGAAGGGAGTGCACCCTTTGGTATGTAGTCATCATATATACACCAAGGAAGATTGCAAACTAGTCAGGCAGCCTCAAAGGAGGATGAATCCAGCACTTAAAGATATTGTTAAGGAAGAAATACAAAAATTTCTTGATGCAGGATTCATCTATTCCATCTCTGACAGTGAATGGGTCTCTCCTTTGGTGCTAGTGCCAAAGAAAATGGGAAGTGGAGAATCTGTGTCGACTATCGAGAATTGAACAAAGCCACTAAAAAGGACCATTTCCCTTTACCTTTCATAGATCAAGTGTTAGACGGTCTGGCAGGGAAATTTTTTTTCTCCTTTCTAGATGGGTTTAGCGGGTACAATCAGATTCAAAGCAACCGGAAAGACCAAGATAAGACAACTTTCACTTGTCCTTGGGGTACCTTTGAATAATGGGTCCTTCCTTTTGGTTTGTGCAATGCTCCAACCACTTTCCAAAGAGCGATGTTGAGTATATTTTTTGAACTGGTTCATGATGCAGTAGAAATATAGATGGATGATTTTACTCCTTATGGTTCCGAATTTCAGGAAGCTTTATCTAACCTAGGAAAAGTTCTAGGCAAGTGTATTGAGATGAACCTATCCCTTAGTCTGAAAAAATGTGAATTTTTGATGATTGAAGGGACCATGTTAGGTCATGCAATATCTCAGCAATGATTGCAGGTGGACCCCAACAAAATTGCCATCATCAAAAGGGTCCCGCCTCCTCAAAAGGTGAGAGATGTCAGAAGTTTCCTAGGCTTAGCTGGGTATTACAGGAGATTCATTAAAGATTTCAACAAGCTAGCCTCTCCTTTGTTTGGCCTCTTAGGCAAAGATGTTGAGTTCATATGGTCAGAAAACTGTCAAGAAGCCCTAGATACCTTGAAGAGCAGGTTAGTGACTGCCGCAATTCTCAGAGGCCCAAACTGGGCCCTACCTTTCCACATTCACACAAATGCCTCGAACAAAGCATTAGGATCAGCCTTGGGACAAATTGATGAAAAGTTACGTTATGCCATATACTTTATAAATAAAAACTTGTCAAAGGCAGAGTTAAAGTATACAGTGACCAAGAAGGAACTCTTGTTTAGGGACAAAGTCCCCTAGGGTCTTGGGTCGATACCCTAGTAGATCGGGGGTTATCTATAAAGAAAAACAAGCATTCCACACAACCATGATACTAATATAAACAAACTGCATGAATAGAGGTGCACCTGGGGGTCCTTCGTTTGGGAAGATCTAGCCAGGGTCCAAACCCTCTTGGAGTTCCTTTCGATCCTTCAACCTGCAAAACAATCAATTCAAGAAAGCATAGCAGTATATGGACCAAGCATCATAAGGAAATCAACTTCATAGCATATTGAAAATTAGTTAGTTATACAATTGAAACAACAATTCATATGTAAATCATAACATTGATATCATAAGCATGAAGAAGATTAATATCAGGAACTAAAGTACAGAAAGGAATGATTTCACCTGAGTCTTCCTTTCGCAGGCTCCAAGTGGAACCATCCTCCATATTCATCAAATCTCAAGCTTTCAAAATGCTCCTTCCATGAATCACTCAAAGATATCTCAACTAATGGAAAGACATCATAACTCAAGGAAATAAGGGTTTCCTGTAATGGGGGAAGTGTTGGAAGCACAAGGATCTTCAGAGCTGATCAGGGATAATCTCAGCAGAGTGATTTTTCTCTCCTTTCTCTCCTCCTTAGCCCTTCCCATTGAAGCCTTTTTATACTTCTCCCAAAGTAGTTTTTTAGTTGGGAATTCGTTGGGAACAGTTGGGCCACGGGCATTGACAAGTAATCAACAGGTAAAACCCATGATCTCCGCCCGAAATTAAGGAGATTTATTTTTTTTAAGTGTTTTAAGACATATACGCGGGTTGGGTATACACAGACCTGCGTACACACGTGTTTAGCTTAGGGCAATGTCGCATATAGGGAGTAAAACACTATTTTTTAAGTATTTGGACCAAATATGGAAGGAGGGGTTGCCCTAGGCCATGAGTGCAGCATCACAAACATCAAGTGTGAGCTTTGGAGCTATAACAGATGCCCCCTAATATGTGAGGTCAGAAGGAGTACATGATGGCCAAAATGTATTAAGTAAGTGCATGGAAAGGAAACCTGTCAAAAACTGATAAGGACTTCACCAGAGTCCAGCCTGCCAAGCCACAAAAAGAGATCAGAAAGAAACACTGTCTAAGGCAGGCATACCCATGCTCAGAGAAAGTAAAGCATGTCCGCATATCAAGTACAAGTGGACCCACTAAGTATACAAGTATAAAAGACTGGAAAATACATAATGGATCATCTGATCACGATCGAACAAGTACATGTTTGAATATCACATACAAGCATGTCAATGATGCTGAAGGATGAAAGTGGATCAATGGTATCAAAGACTGATCCCAAAAGTACCAAATGAACATGATGCAGTAAGATGGTACTACATTGCAAACTTAGGTGCCAGCATATAGAATGTCACTGTGAATGATTGCAACATATAAGGTGGAGTGGTATCAACTAGCAGCAACAAGAGCAACTGTCAAGTGAACTAATGAATGTTGATGCAACCCGAGGTCTTCACCGATCACCGTGGTACATTTCTACACCATGGGAATAAATGATCTGAAGTCGACCATGTGACAAATCATTTGATTACTGGTCATTGATGTATACCGTTAACAAACACGAGACTACTCACCGATAATGATAATGAGAGTTAAGGTACTCAGTACAATCTAACAAGTGTGAATAGATGAGCTAGAGTCGAACACCTGTAAGAATCTATCAATTAGGAGACAATGATGGTTTCTCATTGTCAATAGCGAAGGATATGCCACTAATGACTACAAACCCCAAGGTACTGCCAAATGGACTCTAGATCTTTGCCCCAGAGCAATGAGTCGTAGTCGATAGGGAAAGATCTGCTAGAAGGAAGGTATTAAGGCATTCTTCACCAATCTAGCATGAGTGTAACCTGTAGGCCAATAATGTGGAGGAATTAGACGAAAAAAGATGTAGTAACCCTAACGAAGCACATTTTCGGTGTACACAAGATGTGGCTAACACACGACAAAAACCCTCTGAACCAACTAATAATGAAAGCTGACACAGAGGCGAGGTATCCACCAATAGGGTCAAATGGAAACCAAGGTACTACAAGAATCCCAATGTGTGATAGTGTAAGCTAATGTCGAACACAAGGGAAACCACTCAGTCAAAGACCCATGATACTGATCGATGCTAAGCACAAGGTGACATATCAATAATGAAAATAGGGCCAGGGTGCGGCTCTAGGCCTGTCCTCGAAGCAAGATGTCGTCGTCGATAAGGATAAGACCCGCCAACAAGAAGTCAATGGAGGCCTTTTCAAACCAGCATGAGTAAAGGACCAATATAACTGATGTGATGATAGACAAGGCACTAACAACTAGGGATGTCCGATTGAAAAATGAGTCAAGAGACATAGCAGAGAGGCCGACTCAAGCTAACTTCCCTTGAAGAAAAGCACGACTCAATGTGACTATGTGGCAGAATATGATGACTCTGTATAAGTTCGTCATGCTGGAGGCACGAACGAACCCTCCATATGATTGGAAGAGATAACCAATTGGGGGAGAACTGACTCAATAAAAAGGTTAAGGCGTACCTAAGTCAAACTAAATCCTGCCCAAATGAAGGAGACTTTGTTTTGAGTGCTTTGTTCAAGGGCGACACGACTGACTCTAGCTACCAACAATAAGTGGAAATATTGTCCCGTTCCTGCTCTTTTCAGAATATATAATTTTTTTTTCTTTTTCTTTAAGCTGGAAAAAGAATAAAAGAATGTTATAGTACAATGGAAAGAACGAGTGTCGGTGAAACATATGATCTAGTTCCTGGGATTGGAACAATCCTATGCTTATGCAAGGAGGTGAAAACTGGTCAAAGACACTCAAAGGTGTGTTCTTTCCACGAGTCAAGGTGTGTCAAGTTGCAGAAGTCAAGGGGATGCAAGTTTGATTTTGCAGTCATCATGGTCAAAAGTTGGCTTAAACACGAGTCCAAGTGAAGCTGGCTCAAGGCCAAAAGCAACAAATGGTCAAAATGCAATGCAGTAGTATAACTTGACACAAAGGAGCCTCTGGGGTATAAGGCCAGAACGAAGCGAAGAAGCAAAGAGGAATGAGTCTTCATCGCATAAGTCATGGTAGGACTACAGAGGACTCCCAAGCCTACTCAAATTGAAGCAGCATGGGCAACAAATGTCAGTGAGGTGCTAACTACGATGCCCACGAAAAGGATGGCTCTACCATCATGTCATGATTTAAAAAATTGGTGAGTGAAGATGGTTTACGAACCATAACACGATGGGATCTACCCTATGGCAATTGTATCGACAAATGGAGGTTAGTATGCATAATGCAACAGAAAAAATGGCTTCCCTAACTTATATGCTAGTGAGAAAATGATACCTGCCATGACGGGTCAGCAGTCACGGAACCATCTCGAAACTGTCGAAAAAGCGTCCAAAATGTCCTAAAAATCAAACCATTCTCGACATTCCAAGCTCCCAAGTTAAAATTTACATGAGACAAAACAAAATCAAGTTTTGAAAAATTTTGACATTTTCAAAGCTTATAAAATAGTTTTTTGACTCACCATTATCACCGTTTGATTTGAGAGCAAAGGCGTGAAGCAAAAGGAGCAAGCATTGCCATTCGCCAAATTTGACCGTTCAAATCTTCCTAAAATCACCAGGTAACCCTTAAATTTATCTTGCATTCAATTGTGATTGGTTTTATAATTTTTAATTCGAGTTTCACTGTTGAATTATTGTCAAAAATTTTGTCGCGGCGTATACGCGGGTTGGCTATGTGCAACCCGCGTATACGCAGGGCCTAGACGCGATGAAAAAGACCCGCGTATACACCGCAAAAAATTCAAAACAAAAATCTAATGGTCCAAATTGATTTTTCTTCAGGATGCCAGTCACTTGGAGAGAAAGAGAGCATTCCTTAGAGATTTCAGGTTGTAAAGATTTCAAAAACCATTCGAGATAGTATTTCGGAGGAATTTCGGCTTTAATGAGCCTCTTTCTCCATCTCCATTCCTGAATATGATCAGAAATGTGAGTTGCCATGTCCTAACGAAAATTGGCCAGAAGTACAGTTCCGGCATCATAACGGAAAGGCCACTGGAAATGATTTAGGAAAATATTATCCAAATCGGCGAAAGATGTAAAGCTGCCCCCTGGCAACTCTATATACCACTTGGCTGCATTGCCAGTCAAGGTGCGTTGAAAAAGTCTCAACCTAATTGAGTCATCAATAAGGGAGTTTGATGAGCACCACAAATGGAATGTGGTTACATGGTCGCCTGGGTCTTCACTGCCCTTCCCCTCGAACTTTGGAATGTTTGAAGGGAGTTTGGTTGGGACCGGAGGCAAGGTCAGATTGTATTTGATTGGATCATTTGTTAATTTCATGAGATCTGGAAAATTCAATGTTGCCAAAAAAGGAAGCCTAGGAGGACCCTGGGTATGCCATCCATAATGGGTAGGATTTCCAAAGTTCTGAAAAGATTGGCCTTGATTTTGAAAGGCACCAGGTTGCCCGAAGTAACTAGAAGAACTAGCTAAACCAAAAGGTGAACCTTGTGATCCAGCAAAACTCAGAGTTTGACCAACTCTGGATGAAAAATCTCCATAAACAGCGAAGCTCCCTTCTAAAGGATTATAAGGAGTTGATAACCCCTGATAAGGATTACAAGCATAAGCTAAGGGAGGAATACTTCGAAATGAGCTAACTGTGGAGTACGACCTATTCCCTTGTTGGTCGAAAAATGGATTCCTAGTTCCCATGCCACTAACCGCAGGGTTAGTCCAACCTTGAAAGGGATTGCTGCCTTGTCCTATAGAAGAAAAAGGCATAGATCCTATCGTTTGGTTGGAATGTGGTATATGACCACTTCCAAAAGGAAAACCCTGAAATGAAGCTGACCCACCCATCATGGATGTGGAGGCACTAAATGGAACTGACGGAATACCCTGTGAATGGGTGCCAAACAGGAAGAATCCAAAACTAAATGCATTGGCTTGGGATTTTCCACTCGTAGAAGGAATGGAGGTAGACCCAACTAAGGATGTGATAGAAAAATACCCAAATAGAGATGCAGAGGGGATGGAAATAGTTCCTTCCCCTTGTACTGATGTTGGAGTCTGCATGGTTGTAGCACTTGTGGTAGAAGCCATGCTTCTAGTGGTGGTCATCGAAGGTAAGTGTGTAATATGAACTAAACTTGACGGTCTATGCGTCGGAGTCCCAACGTATTGTAATACTTCTGGATGGTTAGAGGTAGAGGAGAATTCGGAGCCGCTAACAACTCTAGGAGTTCTTCTACCTCTATGTTATCTTCCGATTGAAAGAGAAATCGAGAAAGAACTGGAGTGTTCCTATCTAGTTCTGCGGAAGTACCAGGCCTATCTTGAACACTAATGCCCCCAAGGGGAGGATCAATCCCCGATGCATCACCTGCCATGGGATGAAACCCACTGGCAG
Source organism: Pinus taeda (assembly GCA_000404065.3). Lineage (NCBI taxonomy): Eukaryota > Viridiplantae > Streptophyta > Pinopsida > Pinales > Pinaceae > Pinus > Pinus taeda. The sequence goes on along the minus strand of APFE030481358.1, from coordinate 8,008 downwards.
TATTACCTCTGCGCCTTCTAGGAGAAGGCTCTAAAATTGGTGGTGAAAGACCACGAAGTCTTCGAGACCGTCTAGGCGATTGGTCAACCACTTTGATTTTTTTATTAAGATCTAATTAAAGACTCAAGAAAAATGAAAGCTAGGCCAATTAAGAGCACAAAGCACACATTAAAAAGTCCCTAAAAGATGTCAGCTAGTCAAACAACTTTCGAGTATTTCCACTCTGGGTGATGAGGACCGGACACCAAAATATAAGAAAGTGAAGTAAAGGGCCTTTCGAAGATAGTCTGGGATAATGACGGCCCAGTCCTACCAGCGAAGGTAATAGAGGAAGTTACGCTGACCTCCTAACAACAACCTGTGCTGGTGCAAGCCCCAAGCTTCACAAGGGTGCCTTCCAGTAGTACCATTGAGAGTGATACAACATCGGCCTTAGGTGCCACAGGATTCCCCTCCATAGCCACCTATGTAGATCCTTAGGAGAAGCAACTAAGGTTACCAACTCGTGTTAGAATCCAGATGGAATAGTTGTGAGGTAAGATCCGACAAGTGGGAGAGGGGGTATCTCTCTTCCTTGTCTTCAAAAACCCTTGTGCTTAACTCCCAGATCCAGAGCTTTCCTGGTCTTCCTAATGCTATTGGATTTGTACTCACTATTCAGACTCCTTTGTTTGACAGTTTAAATGGCCTTGGAGCGTTTTCTCTCCACATGCCTAATCCAAGGCCCTAGAATATCCTAAAACTTCTTGGTGTGTCTAAATCGACAATTATAAAAAGTTCTAGTGTATTTTAATTAGCGCTTGTTTTTAAATGGGTTGTGCTTAAGTCAAGGGATAAGCGAAGATGAAACTGATGGTGTTTTAATAAAAACAAAACTATATGCAAATGCACTCGTTTTGTTCTTCGATGAAAGAAATTTCTACTAGGTTTTGAGGAACTTCTAAGAAAGCAATAAATTTTTTCTTTTCTTTTCTTTTACTCAAGCTTCACACTTACAAGAATTAACAATACTATGGATGCCCTAAAAGATGCACAAATTTATCCTAATGCAATGAGTACTTGCTGATGCAAACTTAAGACTACTCTAAATCAAAGAATGAAAGTAGCTTGTTTATCAATTCTAACTAGCCACTTAAGATGTTTAGATAGAATATAAGTTGCTAATGCTCATTTTCGTCCAAACACTAAAAAAAATTTCAAGACAAACAAAATTGCATTTTCACTTGCAAAAAGGAAACAAAATCAAAACAAGGCCAAAGAAAACAAAAACCAAGTCTTCAAGAAGTTTTCTTCAAAAGAAAAAACAAAAATGACTTTTCAAAAGTGCTCCAACTAAGACTGAAACTTTATGATCGAAGAATAGGCAAAAAAACACTTTGCAAGTTAACAACACAAAACGGGTGAAAACTCAACAAAAAGTGTGTTTCAAGATGCTCTTAAAAATAAAAAAGAAGCGAAAAGAGCTTGGTGATGATGATCGCGAGATCAAGAAAGACAATTCTCAAAATCGTCACACAACAAATTTCAAAAAGAAAGAAAAGTAAATGGCCAAAAAGATGCAATTTTGACACGCAAACAAAAGGATGACCAAAACAAGATCTGCCACAAAGATTGAGACCAATCTTTCTGCCCTAGAAGACGAACAACCAAGATTCCCAGAAAGAAATCTTGTGTGCTTAAACAAAAATGATGATGCTTGCAACAAAACAAAACAAGACCAATACTTTCCACAACTGGAGAGAGTTTGAAATCATGAACTTGCTGTAAAAATAAAGACTGACACAGAAAAGTAACTGTTCAAGAAAGACTCAGACTAGCAGACAGATCTTTAGAAACAAAAATATTTGAAAAATCTTGAAATTTTTTGGGTATATGATACTATGTCAATGCACGGTTGCGTGTATATGCTATTCAACCTAAGGAAACTTGCGTATATGTGGGTTTACTCAATGAAATTTGCGTACATACACCTCTGTAAACTGGAAAAACAACGTATACAACAGATCTCAAGAAAAAACAAAAAAAAGTCTAAAGAAACTGATAAAAATTACAGTTCAAGTTCCTATAGGAACATACTACTCAGTCACAACAAGCAAATAAACAACTGAGCCATGATTGGCTTGAATAAACCCAAACTATGAACAACAATACTGTTGTCCCCAACAAAGTTGCCAATTCTATTTAGGGACAAAGTCCCCTAGGGTCTTGGGTCGATACCCTAGCATATCGGGGGTTATTTATAAAGAAAAACAAGCATTCCACACAGCCATGATACTAATATAAACAAAGTACACGAAGAGAGGTGCACCTGGGGGTCCTTCGTTTGGGAAGATCCAGCCAAGGTCCAAACCCTCTTGGAGTTCCTTTCAATCCTTCAACCTGCAAAACAATCAGTTCAAGAAAGCATAGTAGTATATGGACCAAGCATCATAAGGAAATCAACTTCATAGCATATTGAAAAGTAGTTAGTTATACAGTTGAAACAACCATTCATATGTAAATCATAACATTGATATCATAAGCATGAAGAAGATTAATATCAGGAACAAGACAACTGTTTCTTTTATTATAGATAACTAAAGTACAGAAAGGAATGATTTCGCCTGAGTCTTCTTTTCGCAGGCTCCAAGTGGAACCGTCCTCCGGATTCATCCAATCTCAAGCCTTCAACAAGCTCCTTGCATGACTCACTCAAAGATATCTCAACTAATGGAAAGACATCATAACTCAAGGAAATAAGGCTTTCCTGTAATGGGGAAAGTGCTGGAAGCACAAGGATCTTCAGACCTGATCAAGGATAATCCCAACAGAGTGATTTTTCTCTCCTTTCTCTCCTCCTTAGGCCTTCCCATTGAAGCCTTTTTATACTTCTCCCAGTTTTTTAGTTGGGAATTCGTTGGGAATAGTTGGGGCCACGGGCACTAATAGGCAATCAACAGGTAAAACCCATGATCTCCGCCTGAAATTAAGGAGATTTAATTTTTTTAAGTGTTTTAAGAAGTATACACAGGTTTGCTATACACAGACCCGCGTACACATGCGTTTAGCTCGGGGCAATGTCGCGTATAGGGAGTAAAACATTGTTTTTTAAGTATTTGGACTAGGTCTAGAAGGAGGGGTTGCCCTAGGCCATGAGTGCAGCATCACAAACATCAAGAGTGAGATTTGGAGTTATAACAACTCCTAGATGTCGTGCATTCCTTAAACAAATTCAGACATTATATCACAGGCTATCAAACCTTTGTGCACATTGATCATGCTGCAATTAGATATTTAATGAGGAAACCAGATGTGAATGCTCGCATTATTAGATGGTTGCTTTTACTGCAGTAGTTTGATTTGACCATTATTGATAAGCCTGGTAAAGAAAATGTTTTTGCTGACTTTTTGTCTAGAGTAAATTTTCCTGCAGGTGAAGAAGGAATGGTGGATGACCAAATGCTAGATGAACATTTGTTTGCTATCTCAGTACTCTCTCCATGGTTTGCTGATATAGCAAGCTACTTGGTTTCAGCACAGTTCCCACCACACCTGTCCTCAAAAGAGAAGAGCAAGATAGTAAGGAAAAGCGCCCCTTTCACCTGGGTTGGGGGCAATCTCTTCAAACTTGGCCCAAATCAGATCTTAAGTAGATGTGTCAGGGAGGAGGAAGTCTTTGAAATCCTCCCGATCTGTCATGACAGGCCTTGTGGAGGTCATTTTGTAGCAAAAAGAACTGCCTTCAAGCTATTGCAAGCAGACTACTACTGGCCCACTCTTCATCAGGATGTGAGGAGATATACCAGCCAGTGTGATCAATGTCAGAGGATGGGGAAACCTACTCCAAAGGATGAGATGCCCATGCAACCCCAAGTGACCTTTGAGCCATTTCAGAAGTGGGGCATGGACTTTGTGGGTCCTATCAGCCGTCATTCAAAGAAAAAAACAATACATCATTGTGTGCACTGATTACCTGACAAAGTGGGCAGAGACAAAAGCAATCAAAGTAGTGACAGAGGAAGAAGTAGCTAAGTTTTTGAGAGAAAACATATTCTACAAGTTTGGGTATCCAAGAGAGTTGGTCACAGATCAAGGTAATCAGTTCTCTTCTAGTTTGATTGAAGATCTGCTCACACATCATAAAATCTACAAGCCAATGGGCAAGTGGAGGTCACTAACAGAGCATTGGAAGGGATCCTGACAAAGGTAGTGAGCAGCAGCAGAAAATACTGGGCGGACAGATTAATTGAGGCCACTTGGGCCTACAACACAACATGGAAGATGACCACATGGTTCACACCCTATGAACTGGTCTATGGGAAGAAGGGTTTACTATCAGAAGAATTTGATTTCAATACACTAAGGATGGCAGCTTAGCTGGACCTTTTCCTCATCCATGCACAAAAAGAGAGATTACTTCAGCTTAATGGATTGGATGAATACAGATTGCAAGCCCTTCTCCATATAGAGGTAGTTTAGCTTCAGAGAAAGATGTGGCATGACAAAAATATCAAGGAGAAGCAATTCCAAGAGGGAGATTGGGCACTACTCTATGATTCAAGATACAAAAATTTCAAAGGCAAGCTGAGAACAAGATGGTTGGGACCTTACACTTTGGAGAAATGCAATGACAATGGTTTAGTTCTAATCAGAACCATTGATGATGAAGCCATCCCCATGCTTGTCAATGGACATCGATTGAAAGTTTACAAGAAACCCGTCTCCAAGTGAGAATTTATTGAAGATTTGAATAAAATAGTGATGGTAGTGGAGCATGTCTCAGCTTCCACTTCATCCACTCACTGAAGAAAAGAAATAAAAAAATAATAAGGACTCAATTGAAAACCTCCATGAGGCACTTGAATCCCATCATTGGGTTGAAAACCTCTTTTAAGGTAGCCCAATGATGACAAAAGAAGAGGAAAATAAGATCCCTGGGTGAAAACCTCCCTTAGAGGCGCCCAGAGCAGGAAATTAGGGTGAAAACCTCTCTGAGGCTACCTAGTTGTTTTCAAAAAAAAAGAGAAAAAAGAGAAAAAGGAGATTTTTTTGTTGCATTGGAGGTTTGTAGGAAGACTATAAGGAGTATAAGAAGGTGCCAAGGGGACCCTGACATTCATACCAGCACCCATCTCATCTTCTCCACAATTTTTTCCATCATTTTTGGCATTTCTTTCACCCCACCGTGGTTCTTTTTCAAAAACCGTGTTTTCTACAGGAGGCTCCTGTAGGAAATACAGAGAGAAAGAAATGGATAAAAAAGGTAATTTGAGGGATAGGGAAGCTTCAAGAAGAACCTACAGACCCTCATACAGCGTTAAACCCTCCTTGCCATTATTTCCAAGCCTGCATCACTCCCTAAGCATCATTTTTTCTTCCTGTCCAAGAAAAGCATAGAAAAAACAATTTTCCAGTAAAAGAAAAAAAACAAAAATAAGAGAGGAAGCAACACCATCCACCTCACCTGAAGCCTACCTACTACCTCTCCATATTTATCTATACCTATGGCATCATCCTTAAGCTACAGGCACAGGAAGAAGATTAAATTTCAAGGGGAGAAGCAACTACAGGAGCTCTTGTAGGAATTCCTGTAACAGTTGATCCCATCAAAACACAACACCAGCAGCAGGAGAATGCACACATGAAGGTTGAGAAGGCACCTGAAGCTCAGACCCAGCCAGAGAAGAACATGCATAAGCACACAGCCACAAATCAACAAGCAGACAACATGCATCAAAATAAATAAAGGCATGCAACAGAGAGAGAGAGCCACAACACCTCACAACTAATACATTCAGATCAGAAGTAAGTAACTAAATCGCTCCTCTGTTTGCATTTGTTTAATTAGAAGTCATGCAAAAGCAACAAGATGGTTGAGGTTGAACAAGGGAAAGGTGGCTAGTTAACTTGGCCACCTTCATCTAGTTGACTCCACTCATCCGAGATGTCACCCACACGTGCGCACAGTCAACTCCAACACAAGATTCCAAGGACAGGTAGTGGAGGAGGTGTGAAATCTAATGCAATGATGGGAGATGAATACGAGGAGAAGCCATGATGACCAAGCAGGTGGGGACCAACGGTCTGAATTTGGCCAACGTATACCTTGCCAGCTCATCCCTCATCACCAGAAATATCCATAAAGGGTAATAAGTACTCCTCCCTGAGCACTCTCACCACTTTTTCCTTCATTCTCTCCTCGCAACTCAGCTACAGAAGTCTCCTTGTGCCCCCATAGACTTGTAACCATCGTCCTCCATCGAATCTCTCTCATATTCCTGCTCTTGGCATTTTCTACAGGAGCACCTACAGGAATTCTATAGGAGGGACAACAGGCTTCTACAAGAGGGGCAGTGAGTCATTTTGAAGGGAGAAAATTCGGTTTTTTGCATGATATTTGGTTTGAAGAGGAAGGGTTCATGCACACCCCCTATTGAATATCAATATATGCAAGAATTGGTTTCAATTTGGGGAGGAAATAAGTCTTTAGGAGAGGAGGAAATACATAAAAAAAATTCTTCTTATTTAAAAAAACACAGTCTCCTCTGTTTCTCTCTTTTTCTCAAAATTTTTTGTCTCCATCTCCACATTTGGTTTCCCAAAAGAGTATAGAAAAAATGACAGGAGGGTTTATGAGAAAGGAGCCCACTAACCCCACTAGGCTCCATGCACATCCACAAGTGTTGGACATCTTCACAAGGGCAAATTGGATGAATTTCCATGAGAAATTCCAAGGGTTTGATAAGGAAATTTCCCAAGAGTTTGCTCTCTCTCTGGTACCCCACACAAGAAATCATGCCACTGTACCCATTAGAGGTCTTTCCATGGAGATAACCCCTGAATTTATCGGTAGGGTCACTACCCTTCCTCTTGGGCTGCCTTGGAGCAAGGATGATAAAACAATTGGCCAGGTGTTACACAAAATATCGTCACCTTGATTATTTGCAGTCGGTGTAGGCCTATCATCACCTATACCAGCTTCCTAAGCAAGTCTTAATCCTCAGCTCTTCAAAACAAGCTTGAGAAATGAGAGAAAGACATGAAAAAGCAATGTAACTCTGGTTCCGCACTTTCTCTTACTTTTGCCTGCGGGCCCGCACCTTTTGTTCAAGTTATCTGCGTACTTATACACTCTGTATGTAAAGGGGAGGTTGCGTACCCCTGTAAAATTCAAAAGGCGCAATCTTTATCTTAAAAAACTCATCTTGGGTTAATTCTAGAGTTTTCTAGAAGCATTTGTTACG
>APFE030481351.1:22343-55237 GCA_000404065.3 Pinus taeda | reverse complement strand
GTGATTCGTTCTCCACATTTCATTAGTTTCAATCCCACTTCTTCACCCCTGTGAGCATCACCCGATGCAATGAGTGCTAAGTGAACTATTCAAAAATCATGAGAAATTAGTCAGTTACGACTACCTCTCAGGGAAATGGTCATACGTGAATGACTTACTTAACGCAGTTGAATCCCAAAATGATATCTAATATAATGCACTGCGTAAACCCCCATACTTAAATTCAAAAAGAGTCAAGGGATCTCTACTTGAATGGTTCATGAGGCACAATACTTGCTAAGGTTTTGCAAATGGGGTAGCAAGCTAAGTGGGCTTGATTGTGGAAAAACTCCACAGTTAAGCGCGCTTGAGCCAGAGGAGTTCTGGGATGGGTGACCTCCTGGGAAGTCCTGGTTACCGGGTGCAAGCCCCGGAAGTGATGATTGATGCTATGTGATTCGTTCTCCACATTTCACTAGTTTCAATCCCACTTCTTCACCCCTGTGAGCATCACCCGATGCAATGAGTGCTAAGTGAACTATTCAAAAATCATGAGAAATTAGTCAGTTACGACTACCTCTCATGGAAATGGTCATACGTGAATGACTTACTTAACGCAGTTGAATCCCAAAATGATATCTAATATAATGCACTGCGTAAACCCCCATACTTAAATTCAAAAAGAGTCAAGGGATCTCTACTTGAATGGTTCATGAGGCACAATACTTGCTAAGGTTTTGCAAATGGGGTAGCAAGCTAAGTGGGCTTGATTGTTGGGAAAAACTCCACAGTTAAGCGTGCTTGAGCCAGAGGAGTTCTGGGATGGGTGACCTCCTGGGAAGTCCTGGTTACCCGGTGCAAGCCCCGGAAGTGATGATTGATGCTATGTGATTCGTTCTCCACATTTCACTAGTTTCAATCCCACTTCTTCACCCCTGTGAGCATCACCCGATGCAATGAGTGCTAAGTGAACTATTCAAAAATAATGAGAAATTAGTCAGTTACGACTCATGGAAATGGTCATACTTGAATGACTTACTTAACGCAGTTGAATCCCAAAATGATATCTAATATAATGCACTGCGTAAACTCCATACTTAAATTGCAAAATACGCTTAACAGAAACCATACAGGTCTCCCAGAATAACCCAAACCGATGGGTAATCACACCTACCTCATGGCGTACTCATGGAAACGGATGAGACAACATGTGACCATATGGGGTTTGAAGAAAATTTATAAGGAAATGGACAATACAGGCATGAAAGGGAGAGGTTTGCTGTTAGTTAAACGAGTTTTTGCGTTCATGAAGACAATGGAGGACTGAATCCGCATTTTCTGCGTTGGTTATTCGCCATGATTCTTGATATGACCATAATCTAGATTATTCCCAGCTCTTCCCAGCTCCTCCACGCTGCGCAAAAGGTAGCTTGGTCTCGACCTGCACGAGTACTGGTGATTCACGTGCTCAACCTCCAGAGAGACGCGCTGTGGGGTGTGGCCAATCTCCACGTACTGTGACTGCTTGGCCCTAACTAATCTGTCACCTGACGTGATGGGTTTCACCTCACTGTTCAGAATTACAGAGTTGATATGTCAACGCCCCTGAAGTCCAGCGGATGGTTAAAAAGGATCTACCAGATTCCTGCGCACAGGACCTTCAAGATCTGGCGTTTGGATCACCTTCGGTGAAGTTCAGACCTTGTCGCCTGACATCGAATAGACCCACGACTTTGTGGTATGTGGGGGCTTCAAGCCTTCAACCCATTATGTCTAGTGTATAAACAACACGTCTGCATGGTGTGTAAATAACCCACGACCTTAACAGCAAGATTTGATTTCGATCGTACCCTTGACCTGTTAATTAAGATGATGATAATAGATCGGCCCTTCCCGTTTCGATATCTGCTGAGGATCTTAGATATCAGCGTGATCGGGTAGATCAGTGCCTTCTTCGACCAACTATATAACCCTCGACGTTGATTAGTATGGCGCTTCACGGCCTTTTAAATAATTGGGCGTTGAATAATTTTGACAGTTGCTGCTATTCGACCGTCAGCATACAAGAATCTTGAGTGTAGCAATCAGCAAAAATTCCTTTTCAATAAGGCCCTCGATTTCTGCCTAAAAACATGACAGTGCTGGCTTACTGAAAAGATGCAGCCCATATGATGTATGTCTCGATCTGCTAGGGTTTTATGGCCCAAATTTAAGCTTTCAGGAACCGGCCTTTCTTTTGGTATCATGAGAACGAATTTGAGATCCCCTGCAAATAACAATAATTTTTTTGCAGATAAAATTATTCACCTAACTAGGGTAGTCACCGAAAACCACCTAAATTGGGCGAGTCACTAGCTAGGGTGATTATGGAGAATCACCGAAGATTAGTTTCCCCTTATCCTCGATTTGCAATAAAAACACCCTAAAGCACCTTCAGGCTCGCTCGCAGGATGCACAGCGCTGATACCACAGTGAAATCTCAAACATCAAAATTTTTAACAAATCTGGTACACTTCTAGGTGTTCCAATAAAATTCCAGCAGTAAAAATACCAAACACAAAATAGATGTGAAAATGCAGCCTCTTATTTATGTAAAATAATTTAAAACAAAGTTACATGCCTACACAAGACATACTAAAGCCCGTGCCTGTGGCATGTATGGCTGCCCATCAACAGAGAAATTAAAGATATTGAAGCACAATCACGGACCCTGGATGGATCCACTAGACAATTACGCCAACAGGGTTTTCATCTATGGGATCAAACTAGCACTGGCCTCGCCAAGTTCTCAACAAAACACAATAGGATGACAAACTCAAGATGCCTAAATGCCTAGCTCCTATTCCCTTTTATAGGCTTGATGGACTCTCTAGAAAATTTATTTTATTGTTTTCCCTCGAAGGCAAATACCGTGATAAATACCATTGGTGGTTTTCATCCATTTGGACCATATCCAAAAAAGAGAATATTACAAAGGAACAACAACCAAAGCTCATGAAGGAGGCTGGCAAAACTCCAGCAGTGGTCCTCCCTCTGAGCTTTCAAAGAACTTTCTTGACCTTCTCTAACAGGGCTCTGGTCGAGAAGTTTATGGGAATGTGGACCCCTCTCCTAAGTCATGGAGCAGTGGGCTAACAAGAAATGGAAACCCGTGATGAAAGGAAATCCTAGTGTCTATGTTGTGGGAAATGGTTTTTAAACCCTGCTCTTTGAATGTAAGGAGGATCGTGATATAGTGTTAGAAAACGAACTGTATTTCTTTGGCTCCATAGGCACGTACCTAAATGCTTGGTCATTGCACTTTAATACGGACGACAACATTCCTACAACGGTGCCTGTCTAGGTTAAGCTTCCACGCTTGCCTGTCACTCGCCGGAGTGATGAGTGTTTGAAGGCTATTGGAAATGGTGTCGGGCGTTTCCTTGACTGGGCTTAACCAAGTGGCTAGCAATTTGCTTGTGAAAATTTGTGTATCAAAGTGGATCTCGAGAAAGGCTTGCCATCGGAGATAGTCTTAACTCAAGGTGAATGAAGTCTCACTCAAACACTGGACTATGAACAACTCCCCTTCACGTGTAAAAGTTGTCACGAGTATAGGAACTTTGCTCATAATTGTAAGAAGAATAAGAGCAAAATCAGTGAGGCGTTGACCCCTTCACAGGAAGAACAATGGCATGCACAAAAAAGGGTGCCTTCCAAAGGAAAAAGTGGAGCTAAACCTAATAAAAACCCTGCTCATAATGTGGCTTCAACTTCTCCAAATCCTTTTGGAATTTTGTCGTAGGAAGGGAAAGTGTAGTTGGCTTCAATGGCAGTAACAAAGAGATAGTACCTGTGGAGGAAGTGGAATAAGAAGAAGATGGGGAGTTTCACAAGGTAGAACTAGCACTAGTTAAAAGTTTGGCTCAATATAAGGTTCAACATAGTGTTACAACCTCTCAAGTCTTAGCGAGGAATGATAAAGGTTTTGATAGTGCATCTCCATAAGTAGAGGTCATTGGCGAAGGGACAGGGAAGGTGCTCATGGGAAGTCCTAAGAAGAGATTAAATTGAACAAGTGACTCATCCAATCAAGAGTTTGAGAATCATAAAGCCAAAGGAAGGCCCTCCAACAAAGATGTAAGGGAAGTCGAAATGGAGCAAAACATTAAGATGGGAAATCAACCTCAGATTACAGAGATCGTGAAAAATGTGAGTAACAAGTAGCAAGTAAACGTCAGATCCAGAGGAGGTAATTCCAAAACCTCTAAGTTATGATGAAATTAATCTCATGAAATATAAGGGGACTGGGAAACCCCATTAAATCCCAAGTTGTAAAAGATCTCATAAGAATGGAAAAACCTCAAGTTTTGTTCTTATAGGAAACTAAGTTAAATGATGAGGAAATCTTACTGTTATCTAGATCCTTTTGGAAAAACAGTTTGAGGGTTGCTCAAAGTTCCTATGGTGCTTCTGGAGGATTGATAAGATTTTTTGTTGTTGTCAAACTTGAAGATAACAATACCAAACAAGTTATGTTGTTTATCAATGTTTATGCTCTGGTAAACTATAATGAGAAAGGAGAGTTTTTGAATTCCTTAATTAGGTTAAAAGAGGAACAATGGCATATTGATTCTATAATTGGTGGGGATTTCAACATGGTTCTCTTCTCATTAGAGAAACATGTAGGAACTATTGTCAGAGACCCATTTCATGAGATAATGGAATATCTTCTCAATGATTGGGACCTAATGGACTTAGCTCCTAAGAAAGGGAAGTATACTTGGATCAACAAAAGAAGTGGTGCGGGTCACATTGTGGCCAGATTGGATGGGTTCCTAATCCACAATAATGGGTTGGTGAGAGGTGTTGGGTGCTTATCATCAATTCTTGCAAGAGGAGATTCTAATCATCGACCTATCGTTATTAATATAGATCCCCCTGAGGATCTGGGACCAATCTTATTTCAATTCAATCCTGGGTGGTTACAAAAGGAAGGAGTGATAGAAATAATTCATCAAGCTTGGTCATCTCTAGTGATTGGATCTCATGCTTTTGTTTGGGAGTCTAAATTGAAAAAGGTGAAGCAATCTCTTTGTTCTTGGGCTAAACTCAACTTCCAGCCTCTAGATCAAGAAAATATTGAACTCATCCAACATCTTGAGAGTCATCAAGCTCAGACGGAGAATGAAATAGCGACAAAGGGTCATATCGAAACAAAAAAACAATTAAGCAAACATATATCTCTTCTTAGTAGGCAAGAGGAGGAATATTGGTGTTTGAAGTCAAGAAGTCTCTAGTTAAAGGTTAGGGATCAAAACACCTCCTTCTTCCACAAGCAATCCGAGGCGAGGGAGATAAGAAATCATACCGGAGGGTCAACCAAAGTTATCCTCATTCGATAAGATAAAGTAGGAAGCCTACAATTTCTTTAGAAATTTATATTCAGAGGATAAAACTAATGATTTGGGTGAGGTTCATTCCTTTATCTATGCCTTTCCTTCAAAATTTTCTGACTCTGAAAATCTTTAGCTCATAAGGTTGATTGATTAAGAAGAGGTCATTGAGGCCATTTGGTCTCTTGACCCAGACAAAGCTCCTGGTCTAGACAATTTTTCCATTAGCTTTTTTAGATTCTTTTAGGCGCTAGTAAAGAAATATATTTGCTTGTTGAATTTTTCTATATCGAAAGAGAAACTAGGAAGGAGCACGAAATCTTGTTTCCTTGCCTTAATTCCAAAAGAAGCAAAATGTGTCTCCTTCTCTCACTTTAGACCCATTTCCCTCTATAATTCTACCTACAAAAGTTTGGCTAAAGTGATTTCCAATAGGTTATGTTGACACCTAATCATAGGGATTGGGTGAACAACTGTAATTAATGTAAATAAATAATAAAAAAGATGGAGAGTCACCGGGAGATGAACTGAACAGTCACTCCCTCTTGTATATAATAATGAACAACCTGAATGAATAATATGATTTGATTTGAGGAGTTACCTCCTGGTCTGACATGGTATCAGAGCCAGCGCCATTTTTGGCTTCCCTCTGCTTTGTAACTCCCTATTCTGCCTATGTTCTGAATCCTATGCAGACTGATATCTCTCTCACTATTATTTTGTTGATTTTGACTAGCTTGGCAGCTCTGACGCTACCTCCCATCCAAGAATACAGTCGTGGTACAGTAGTGGTATAACACTTCAAAATCAAGCTAGCAGTTTTGGGTAATGGTAAATGCCACTATGGTGAACGTTGTTGTGGTATATCGCTCTACTCATTGAATGCCGCTCCTAAAAGCACCATACCCCGCAGCTTCATTATACTCCTTATCACTGCAACAATCGACTCCTCATTCCTCGCTCCCATACATAGTCGACTCCCATGCCTTGGACTGCTGATCACTGCAGTTAATTGGTTGATACGTTGTTGTATCCCTCCATACGTATACCACTGCAGAGTTATCATCCTCTGTGCTTTAACGTTGGCTTGTATAGCCCCCATCCACAACACCCATTGGTGCCATTGCCGGATATATACGACACCTCTTCTCTGGTTTGAGGACTTTGAAATGGTTTCATGCAGGCCTCATTTCCTGAATACAAAGGTGAAGTCACCCCTCGACTTCAGCCCTCCCTCCATACCGCTCCTCCATAAGCGTTGGTGTCGTTACTCCTCCTTATATTGTTGCAACTCTACTCACTCCATTCGCTGCGTTAAAATCCTACCATGTTGTGATGCTCCTCGGACTTTGATATACGATCCCTCCTTCCACGCTGCGCTGCTCCTCCCACACTGTGGCTGCTCCCATACGGCCCCTCCTACCACGTTGTCGTTGCTCCACGTATATCTGCCATAGGGTATCCTCTCCCTCTTAACTCGCAACGTCAGTCCTATCACTGGCAGTGCCTCCATATAACTCATACAACACTCCCTGTCCATACAAATTCGCTCCTCCATATAAATAAATCCAATTTTTTTTACATATCATATTGTAATTGTTTTACCACCAAAAGTACAATATTTTTTTTAACTGGCAGCAAAAGTATTTTTACAGCACTAAAATTTTACAATGCATTCAATTATATCTATTGTGGGAGTAGTTCTCAATGGAAAGGAGAATTATCTTGAATGGTCGCGGAAAATCCAACACACTCTCATTTTTAATGAGCTATGGAAAGGAGTGTGTGTTAGAGAAGGAGACGAAGTGCCTGTCTAGCCTACCTCAGACAAGGAGCTTGCCATTTGGGAAAATAAGAACAACAAAGCCTAGGGATTGGTTGCAGCATCAGTAAGTGAAGAGGTGAGTCGACACATTTCACCATTTTCAAATGCATTCAAAGCCTTACAAAAGTTGAAAGAACTCTATGACTCACACTCTGCACTTGAAGTTGTTCAGCTCATGATTAAACTCTTCACCCTTGAATTACAAAATAATGATCCTCTTGCTCTTGCATCCGAAGTAAAATATATAATGCATGATATTAAAGTCACTAAGGTTGAATTGGATATTCCTCTAATCGCTTTTCTCAAGGCACTTTATCCTACTTACTCCAATTATCTTGAGTCATTGCAAGCAAATGGAAATCTCAAAGATATTACCTTTCACTTTTGTGAAAAGATTTGTTGAAAGAGAGAAAGCTTTTGGAAAGAAGACAACCCTTAAATCTTTTGAAGAGGCTGTGTGCCTTGCTCATAAAGAAAAGAATCTTGCCCAAGATTCTTCCAGAGGAAGACGTGGTCAAAGAGGAAGAGGAAGATATTTCAGAGGCAGGGGGGAAAACACTCTCAAGGAGAAAAGTCAGATTTGCTCTACATAAGCTGCAAAAGAGATGGATCACATGATGCATCCACATGCAAGCTGCCTTGGGACAGAATCGAGCAGGAAAGAAACCAACACAAAGGTAAAACTAATGACAAAGACAAAGGTAAAGCACCTAAATCTGCTCACTATGTTGTGGCACACTGTAATATTGAAGTAAATGAAGACTTATTTAATGCTTCACTTCTTTCTTGGAAAAATGATTGGTTGCTTGATTTAGGAGCAACTTGCCACATGAGTTTTAGAAAAGATTTTTTTGAAGAATTTACTGACAATGTTGATGGAGCAGTATATTTTGCAGACAAATCAAAACTCAAGTCATCAGGGCTTAGCACAATCAGGCTTAAATTGTCTGGTCTTCCAGACTTTCTTCTGCATCATGTTCTATATCTCCCACAGCTAAGGATAAACTTGTTGTCCTTGATCCACATCCGCCAGCAAGGACACTCCATTCATATGTTTGATTGCAAGCTTGAGGTGAGAAAAGCATTAGACCACTCACTTGTCATGACGGGGATAAAAGAAGAAAGGCTTCTCAAGCTGCAGGGTACCTCTGCTCGTGCACAAAATTTCTCATATAATTCTAATTATGAAGAAGGTACATTTCCATCAAGTTTATTATGGCATTCTAGATTTTGACACTTGAACTATGACAGCCTCTGCTTGTCGAAGAAAAATGGTGTTATTGGGTTGCCTACAATTCCTAGGAAACTTAAGCAATGTGATGCTTGCATTCTAGGAAAGCATAACAAACAGTCTTTTCATGGTTCAAATTCAAGAGCACATAGAAAACTTGAACTCATTCATTCAGATTTATGTGGTCCAATGCCTATTCTTTCCGCAAATGGAAATAAATACATGATGACATTTATTGATGACTACACCAGAATGTGTTGGGTTTATTTATTGAAGAACAAATATGATGCTTTTCAAATATTCAATAACTTTCATACGTGGATTGAAAATTATGCACAATCTCATATTGGCTCTATTCGCACTGATAATGGAAAAGAATACACTTCAAATGAATTTGAAAACTATCTTCGGCAACATAGGATCAAACATCAAACAACTGTGCCTTATAATCCCCAACATAATGGAGTAGCTGAAAGAATGAATAAGACAATCTTAAATATGGTACGCTCTATGTTGTTCTTCAAAAATGTAAAAATGATGTTTTGGGCAGATCCAGTTCTATGTGCTGTATATATAAAGAATAGATGTCCATCTAATGCTATTAGAAACAAGACTCCTTATGAAATACGGTATGGGCACATTCCTTCGATAAAGCATCTTAGGGTCTTTGGTTCCACATGTTAGGCCTTGATACCAAAGGTACATAGAAACAAACTTGGTGCAAAAAGTCGTAAGTGTATCTTCTTGGGGTATTCAAACACCTCCAAAGCATACCGTCTCTATGATGAAGTCAACAAAAAGTGTGTTGTATCTAGAGATGTAATCTTTCTTGAATCATCCAAAACTGACAATGTTGTTGAAAGGCAACTTGATCGCTTGGATAGATCCACAAATAAAAAATCATTTCAAAAATTTGATAATCAAATTCCACATCTTGAAGGGGGGATCCCTATACTAGATCAACTTGTGGAATCTTCTTCTGAAGCACTCTCTCCCCTACATGAAACTCCAACAACGGATGATAGTTTGAGTGATGTGATTGATAGAATTGGGAGACTCAATCTTGATTCAGTCCTAACTTAATCAACGGAGCAGCCTGAACCATCTGAGAAATGTCCCCCAGAGTGGTTGACAAAGACACTTGAAAGTATTCATCCTGATGAGGTTGGAAATACAGGAACTAGAAATTCAAACCACAAAAAATGGAGGTGATGTAGATGACTCTGATTCACCTTTTGATATGGATGTTTCTTATGATTGTGAATTGAATGTCTATAGATTTTGAACCAACTTCCTTCAAAGACGTTGATTCTCATTATGAATGGAAAGAAGCGATGTAAAAGGAGTATGATGCCCTGGTAAAGAATGGCACTTGGAAGATGGTTGATCCTCCATTGGGAACCAAACCAATTGGCTTCAAGTGGGTCTACAAGAAAAAGTATAACGTTGATGGCTCACTTGACAAGCACAAAGCCAAGCTTGTGGCAAAATGTTTTGCATAGAAGGAGGGGGTCTATTATGAGGATACTTTTGCCCCCAAAGAAAAATGGGCTACCATCTAGACACTCTTTGCCCTAGCAGCTTAGTACGGTTAGAAAGTCCATCAAATGGATGTAAAAGCTACTTTCTTGAATGGAGATCTAAAAGAAAATGTTTTTATGTCCCAACCTAAAGGATTTTTTGTGAAAGGACCTGAACATAAAGTATACAAACTTGTGAAATCCTTGTATGACCTCAAACAAGCACCACGAACCTGGTATGAAAAGATGACTGTGCATCTTCTAAAACTCAATTTCAAACATTATGATCTTGATGATGCAACTTTATTTGTCAAGAATGTTGGAAAAACAGTTGTATATCTTGTGGTATATGTAGATGATCTTTTGATTACAGGGAACAATGAAAACTACATTGCATCCATAAAGAAGGAATTAAAGAAAGGTTTTGAAATTATTGATTTGGGTTATGTTTATTACTATCATGGTATTGAAGTAATTCAACATCCGAACTCCATACTCCTTTCTAAAAAGAAGTACATTGGAGATATGTTGAATAGGTTTGGCATGACTGAATGCAATCCTATGACTACTCCAATGGAACAAAACTTAAAGCTCACATCCATTGAAGGAAAATAATTTGAGGATGCAATTAAGTATATATAGCTTGTATGAAGTCTCAACTACGTAACCACTACCAGAATAGACATTTCATTTGTTGTTGGAATCCTCTCCAGATTTATGCAAAATCCTTATCAGAGACATTGGTCTGCTGCAAAAGGAGTTCTAAAGTAATTGAAGGGAACTCAAGACTTCGGAATCAAGTATACACAAGTGAGCGGCTTCAGCTTGATTGGGTACTCTGATTCAGACTTTGATGGAGACACAGAAACTATGGTATCTACTTCATGTTATGCTATGAGTCTTGGATCAGGAGCTGTCTCCTGGAGATCACGCAAACAATCAATGGCAACAGATTCCACAACAGAGGCAGAATATGTGGCCGCAGCTGAAGCAACAAAAGAAATTTTGTGGCTTAGGAAAATTCTTGAAGGTTTGTAGGTAAAACAAGTGCAATCGCCTCCACTCGTGATTGACAATACCTCTGCAATAAAGTTGGCCAAGAACCCAAAGTTTCATGATCGAACATAGCACATCAATAATAAATATCATTTGATTCGACATCATGTTGAGGCCAGATCAATCCATCTCTGCCATTGTTCCACTAATGAGAAAATTGCAACATTTTCACCAAAGCACTTTGAAGACAAAAGCTTGAAAGATTCCAAATGATGCTTGGACTCACCAACATCCCTTCAGATTAAGGGGGGAATGTTGACACCTAATTAGAGGGATTGGGTGTACAACTGTAATTAATGTAAATAAATAATAGACAAGATAGAGATTCATCGAGAGATAAATCGAACAGTCACTCCCTCTTGAATATAATAATGAACAACCTAAATGAATGATATGAGTTTTGATTTGAGGAGTTACCTCCTTGTCTGACAGAGTAAACTTTCAACTCATAAAGTGTCCAGAATCTCACAATATGGCCACTTCTTTTCAGGTTGGAGCTAGAATCTGATCTTTGGTTGTAATAGGATAATGAGGTTGGTTTTCTAAAGGGGTTTTATCACTACTAGCTAGAACTATATAATGGAGACATGGATTCCCTTTGTATTTTTTCTTTTGGTTTAGCTAATTGACTGGCTATCGTAGCTGGTCATCTCCACTGTTGGACTGTAATGATAATGAAATTGAAAGGCTTTTGAGCTGGTTTCTTTTTTTTAAAGTATGCATGTATAATTGATTACAAACCCTACTGGAGATGTCATTGTTCGGCTATCTGAGGGCTTTATCTTAATA
This sequence comes from Pinus taeda, assembly GCA_000404065.3. Lineage (NCBI taxonomy): Eukaryota > Viridiplantae > Streptophyta > Pinopsida > Pinales > Pinaceae > Pinus > Pinus taeda. The sequence goes on along the minus strand of APFE030481351.1, from coordinate 43,462 downwards.
CGTGTCTATTACATTTTTATTCACCGAACTGTTTTGATTGTGTTTATATGAGGTATGCGAGCAACTTAGGCTAAAAATGCCTAATTCATGCGCATATTCATTTGAAAGTGAACATTAGTGGTTAAGCTGTAACAACTGGTAATGAAGACTCGCATTTTTCTATCGTGGTTTCATTTTTGATATATATATATATATATATATATATATATATATATATATATATATATATATTTGACCGACTCATTGAAGCTATGTTATCATGAGATTGTTAACTACCTTTCTTTGAATTTCAATGGTAATAATATGAATCAGCATATTACATCAAGATGTGTTTACTTTCTTGTTTTCTGATAATACAATTATATACATAGTGTGTTCAATGATTCTTGTCAATATCTTAGTTTTTACTCTATTCTACACGATAGTTTCTATTTTATGTTAGACTCATCATGTATTGTGTTCTACTATTAGAGGGTTTGTCTTCTGTGGAGTTCTTCATAAACGTTCATAGTTGTTAGTTGTTAGCTTACTACCTTAATCACTTTCATGTGTATTCAATATTAGCAACTACAATTCAGTATGGTTAATCTATTCCATAGATATTACTAGTTATTGCATGACGTTATAATTATAGTTCTACAATGATTCTTTTGATAGCTTCTCCTTCAATTTTCGAAAAGTCTCTCCTCCTAAGAAAAGTCTCTCCTCCTAACACCTTCTATCTTCTCTATGCTGGAACCATGTTGGATTTAGTCCAATTACAGTCAGTACTAAAGGCATTAAGGGCAAGAGGACTATCGCCCAGCCTCAAATTTGTACTCTTTGTCGACTATACTGAGCAAGTTGCTCCCACTGGTTTATTATTCCACCCACCTCGAGAAACCCCTTCTGCTCTTTGCTCCTCTCTATATTACCTCTCTCAAGCAAAGGGTAACTACTTCTTGGCAATTGTTCTTTTAAATGAAAAACAATTTTATTTTGTTAAAGTATTACTACTTATAATTTAAGTAATCACCACATGTTTCTTGACTCTTAACCTATATCAATTCATATTCCTCAGCGAATTAAATAACATTTAAAAATATCTTTTTAGTAAAAAACGAACATTTACTTAATAATCTTAATAATCTTCCTAAAACTTTATGCAACTTGGGGGTGTTACACGTTCGTGCTTTGTTGTTTTGAAATGTGTTTTTGTATTCTCAATAATTTTTTACTTGCCTATAAATAGCTTCACATGATTGTATAAATATTAAATTGCATATTGAATATTTTTTTAAGCAAATTGGATTCCTTATTTCATAAGGTTAATTTATATTCCTTTCTAATTTTTTAAGTTGGGTCCTTGATGGGCCGACTGAGTCCAACTAGCATGGAGCAAAAACGTGTACGTGCCTAAGAGGCAATGGAATTGAAACGTGTATGTGCCTAACAGGCAATGGAATTGAAGGGAACTTCTACAAAACCTGAGGAATTAACATGTTTCCAAACACTGACTTGGATTGGATTCAAATATTGTTTTCATTGCATTGCTTGATATTTTTTTTTCACCACATACTTCTGGTGAAATTATTACTTCGGTAGATAACGCCCTCCTCAAACTGCCGGAAACCGGAAAAGAAAATGAAATTTCGATGAGGAGATTCAAAAGTGAATACTTTTGTGCAATTCAATTAGCTTTGCACAGGTGAGAGCGTTGAACTGGGGGGAAACGTGGTATTATTTTCTAAGTGGAAAGCTTCAACCGCAGAGCGGACCAATCTATGGAGAAAACATTATAGAAATAAGCGGCTACAACCGTTAGCTTTTTGAAAAAGATATAGAGTGAAACTGCTGATTCCAAAACCATAGCTTTTGAAAAAGATATAAAGTGAAACTGCTGATTCCAAAACCAGGACCAGTGGCTACCTCATATAACTGATGATTTGGATAATAAAAAGTGTATTCCGATGAGTGAAACATTTTGAAATCAAAAGAATATTTCTATTGCTGAAACATGACTTCACAGCTTCATCGCCCATCAATTGGCTCTCATTATTTAAGTTACGTGCATAACTTGAAACAAAAAATATATGGCTAAGTTGCATAAACATTCGAACATGCATAACGGGAAACAAAAAAATATAGGGATATACCATCTTTGCAAAATGTGCAGCGTGAGAAATACATTTAAAATGAAAAAAATAAATGAACAGATGTATTTTTATTTATACATTCAACACGTCATTTCCCGCCAGATATAGATTAATAGGAAGCCGAAAAATATTTCTATAACCTTAAATAAAAAAATCCTGTTACACAAGAAGCTCTCGCATAGGTGGGAAACCTGTTCCAATGGTTACCCGCTCTTTGTGACCTGTTCCAATGGTTACTCGCTCTTTGTGAAGCTTTGGAAATGTACGACAGTTTTATCTTTTCAGCAGGAGCTGTAATGGGAACGGAAACTTTTCAGATTTGAAGACTGTTTTTTTAAGAGTTTAAGTGTTCTTGAGGGTTTGGGAATACAAAGCTTGTAGAAAAATAGGCTGAACTGCCCACCAAACATGAGTCTATGTTGAAACGTTAGCACTAAGAAAGGCCAAAGACATCCTTAATTGAAAAACTCGCAATCTCTTGATGGGTTAAAGAAGCTTGCTGCACCTCGAGGTAAGGGTGAACCTCCACGGGATATGCTGGATGTTAGGGTGATGAATATTTCTTTTGTTGTTTATGTATGTATATCCCAAAAGATTGTGTATGCATATTGTATATGGCAAGCAATGCTTACAAGAGAATATATTTATATAAGAGAGATAATATATTTATTATTTATATATTGAAATTGATTTGAATATTTGAATGCTGATTGACCATTCACTAGCTAGTATATATATCCCAAAAGATTGTGTGTGCATATTGTATGTGGCAAGCAATGCTTACAAGAGAATATATTTATATATAAGAAAGATAATATATTTATTATTATATATTTAAATTGATTTGAATATTTGAATGCGGATTAACCATTTACTAGGTAGGTCTAACCCCAAGGGCTTCTGGCAGGGCACTGATTTTGACCAACTGAACTAACCCTTGGAGCTGAAACTCATACCACTTGGATAAAAAATGATTTCTATTTTTTTAAATAATTTTTCAAATAAACTCAGAATTGCCGCTTGAGCTGCAGTAGATGTAAATTTTGATTTAACGATAAGTTGATCTCTCATTTCATCCTTAGAGCAGAAGGCTTGTGAGAACCACCTGAATCAGATTTTCCCATATTATGGGTTGTTCTGGGACCATACCCACATTTGTCGGTAGTCCGGGACGAAACCTGCATTGGTGGGGAAAAGATTATAGAAGTAAGTAGGTACAAGCCCTGCCTTTTTTAAAAGAAATAATAGAAGTAAGTAGGTACAAGCCCTGCCTTTTTTAAAAGAAATAAAGTGAAACTGCTGATTCAAAAAGTAGGAGCAGACCCTATATCATATATCCAATGACTTGGATAACGTAAATAGCAATTCCATTACTGAAACAGGGCTCCGCAGCTTCATCCTCGATCAATCGGCTGTCATTATTTAAGTTATTTTTTGTTACCAGTAGCATGCTACCATTTTACATGCATAACTTGAAACAAAAAATATATGTATAACTTGCATAATCATTCAAACATGCATAACTTGAAACAAAAAAAGTATATGGATATAACATGTTTGAACAATCCGTCGCATCAGATAAACATTTAAAAATAAAAAGAAGACTTGACCACATTTATTTTTACATTCGACACAACATTTCCTGCGACAAATACATTAACAGAAAACCACAAGATATTTATATATAATTATATAAAAAACCATTTCAACACATTGATTTTTTTTTTTTAATTCTTTAAATAATGAGAAACAAATAAAGTGGGAATTGCCGCTTATGCGGTTCTATCATATAGCAGAGGGCTTCCCAGAAGCACCCGAAGCATATTTTTCAAAGTATTTCGTTGCTTTTTCTAGGGTGGGGTTTAAGGGTTAGTCAGTGACCAAACCCGCATTCGTGAGTGGTCAGAGGCAGCCACAAAACACCAAATTTGTGAAACAAAAGCTGACAGTTTTGGCGATAGGCAATAGCGAGGTGTGAAACTTTACAAGGAATTTATTCTCCACGATCACTTGACAGGTGGTAAGAAATAAAATACCCTTTCCGTTCTGGGCTAAGAAAGTGTTTCTTCACATTAATAAACAAAATACTTATTCCATTTCCTTGAAGGAAAAATTAATGAAACAATAAACAAGACAACATACACGAAAATGAATTAAACAGTAAACAAAATAACGTAATTATGAAATTCAAAGGCGAAAGTGTCGACTAGAGCAAGAGCCCACGAGGACTAGAGAGGTGCTCACGAGTAAAAATGGTACGAAGCGGAGTGGAGTTTCTCATGTCGACCATGTAAGGGTTCATGTACCTAGTTAGTATCGTTGAAATGTGAACCAGGTTCTCTAAAAGAAGACATTCGCTGCAGAGCAAAAGGGCATACCTACATTAATGCAGCAAAAGGTCGAATTGTTAATACTGGGAAGAAGAAAGCTGATGGATGTGAATGAAAGTGAGAAGAGAGATGTTACGCGGCAAGGGGAATGTAGTCGTGAGAATAGCCGGCGTAAACTTTGTGCTTGGGAACGAGAATTAGCGGGATGGGATGAAATCACCTTTGAAATTGTGTACATACCGAAACACTCGTTTACCTGCATGTTGACAAAGGCTGTCACCGCTGGTATGAAGTGACTGTATAGAGAAAACCAATGAGAATGGAAAAGATGGTGATTTTGAAACTGTAGAAACAAATTCAACGACGGCGTTATGAATGGAGGCAGCAAATTGAAAACAATGTCGAAACATTGCATGGAATTGCTTACCTGTGGGGGGAAAACAGTAGTCCGGACTGACATCGCGTTGGGGTAGCGCACCATGGTTACAAAGCGACCACCGCAACACAGAGGTGCAAATGGTGTTTGGAGTTCGGGTTTTCGGCAGGTCGTTGTACCCTAAGAAAATGTCTTTCAATGATATATTCATTGATATACTCCCAAAAGGGAGGTCAGGAGCGTGAATGAGATAGCAAAGGTCACTGTTGGATCTCCCATTTGCAGAGATCCCTGTGTAGTGCAGGAAAACTGGAAACCGTAGAGGGGTTGGATCTTAATTGGTGGGGTTTGCCACGGGTTATATTTTCGTTGTGCATGGATTTCCCACATTGGTCGCATAGACAGAAAAGGTCTGGTTTATATGATTGTCGACCAAGGAGGCGTTCAGCAATATTAGTGTTGACTTATGGCATGTGTTTACAAATGTGTGCGGTGACTTAAGACGTGTGTGGCCATTTTAACAATTATTTCATTGAATATTCAAAACTTATATTTTATTGTATCATTTATTACCATAAAAATGGTTAAATAGAGATTTCCATTATTTATTACCATAAAAATATTATATATATATATATATATATATATATATATATATATATATATATATAATTGCATTTTCAAAAATAAAATATCTTATTATATTTTGAAATGGTTAAATAGATATTTCTATTAATAAATGCTTAAAAAACAATATATTTAACTATATTTTTATTCAAATATATGATTTTAAAATATATGGAAAATTTTCGTATGTCATGCTTTATCATTTATTACCATAAAAATACTATATTTTATAAAAATATAATTGCATTTTCTAAAATAAAATATCTTATTATGTTTTTAAAAATTGTTAAATAGAGATTTCCATTAATAAATGCTTAAAAACGATACATTTAATTATATTTTTATTGAAATATATGAAAAATTTCGTAATTCATGTTTTATCGAATTTGAAATGTAATTGTAATGTAATTGTGTAACATTTAAATCTTACAAAACTGAATTAAACATATTATAAGAAGAGTTTCCGCTTAAATCACATGTAGGAAACCTTTATCAACGCGTTTCAAATCAACTAGACGTGTAGGAAACCTTTATCAACGCGTTTCAAATCAACTAGTGTGGTTCATAAAAAAAATAAAAATTAAACATTGTGCCTTGTCTCGTTCACTAAATATTCGGTATACATATAAATATCTGGCATATTAATGGCATTTCACGTCGACGGATATGCCATCTGCTTGTTCTACATATCCATTGAATATGATTAATGGCTTATTACCATGGCAGGTCTATGTGCACATGGCTTTACACGATACCATGTTGCGCTGACCCTCATCCATGCCTCCACGCGGTGCTTGTACATTGTGAAGGACATGACTTCGATGTGCATCCGCAATCTGTTGTGGCTCTCCATCGTCCATCTCTAGCCTGCTATCCAACGACAAAGATGGGCTAGAGAATACCCTGACCAACTGCCCGCACTAGTGCTGGCCTTTCTCATTGCTTCTGGCATACTTCAACTTCGTGCTGCTCTGCAAGATTTTGGGCTATGGCGTTTGGTGAAGCTTTGTCAATGGTGCTCTGCGAGGATTGAGAGTGGGAGGGTCCGTCCATCAAACCAAGCCAGTAACCCCTCTCTCAGCTGTCCCAATAGGCTTTTGCTTCCTCAAAGGAACATTGTTTGGAAGATTGTTTATGATTAGGAAAGTTATGATGGTTTTTTATCTTGCAGATGTACAAAGGCGGCCGGAGTATTTTCAGAGATGAATGAAGTCAACAAATTCCCCATCTCATCTGCCACAAGTAAGTCACTATTTATCAAGTGAATGCTTGATTGGTTATCCTCTATTCAAGCTTCTCTAAAAATTTACAGCTACACTCCTTTTTTAATGGCTTTCCTATTTCTAACACACGGTTCTCATTTTCCTTTGCAAGTAGGTGACTTACAGAAGGCATGCCCCTATGCCCCTCTCTTAGGTAAGCCCACAACTATATTATTTTTTAGCTGAGTTTCTAGAAATGAGCTGTCGGTTTTAACTTTGAAGGCAAAGACTAAGCTTACCTCTTGTCGTCTTGCAGGTATGCTATACTGAGGAGGTTTAGAGTTCAAACTTTCGGCTTTTAAGTGTCCAGAATCCCACAATATGGCCACTGCTTTTCGGGTTAGAGCTAGACTGTGGTCATAGAATAAAAAGGTCATCTATTCTTTTTTTCTAAATGAAGAACTTTAGGATCAGGACACGGCTTCCCGTGATTCTCTTTGTTTTTGGGTTAAATTACTTGACCGGCCATTACAGTCGTCAATCCCCACAGTTGGATTGTAATTTTAACGAGTTTGAAGGGATTTTGATTCAACCCTTTATGCTTAAAGTCTGTATGTAATAATTGTTCTTAAACCCTAATGGAGGTTCCATTGCTCAACTGTTTGAGGCTTAATTAAATACATGTCTATTGCATTTCCATTCACCAAACTGGTTTAATTATGTTTGTATGAGGTGTGCGAACAGTTTAGGTAATAAATGCCTGATTTTTGCACATAATCTTTGAATATGAGCATTAGGGTTAAGTTGTAGCAGCTTGGTAATGAAGTCCCTTATTTTGTTGTCAATTTCATTATATATATATAAAGATTTCTCAGCTTATGAATTTCAACCCACCTGTGATAGCTACATTATCGTGAGGCTATTCACTGTCTTTCTTTAGGTTTCGATGTTTAAAACATAAAATTGGAACAATGTACCAAGATTTTTGCTTTCTGGTTTTTCTGAAATTACAGTTGTATATGTTTAGTGTGTGCAAGGATTCTTGTCAGTATCTTAGCTTTTTCCTAACTCTACTCTAGATGACAGTTGCTATTTTATGTCAGATTAATCATGTATTCCGTTCTACTATCAGAGGGTTTATCTTCTGTGGAATTTTTCATAAGCGTTCAAAACTGTTAAAAGATAACTTATCATTGTAATCACTTTCCTGTGCATTCAATGTTAACAACTACAGTTTCATATAGTTATTATGTTTCACAAACATGAATAGTTACTACGTGAAGTTGTAATTACAATTCAAAAATGATTCTTTTAATGGCTTCTTGTTCAGTTTTCTAGTTAACTTGAAAAACAGATCATAATGACTACTATACATAATAATATTTATGGTTTAACATTAAGTCTATTAAGAAGCTTGCTACCTCAGTTTAACTATTAACTTGTAAAAAAAACAGTATTTTCGAAAGGTCTCTCCTCCTAGTCACGAGTTTGGAAATCATGTCCAGACTCTCCCCAGAGCACCTTCTATCTTCTCCATGTTGGATCTAGTCCAGTTACAGTCAGTACTATGTCCTCATGACTATGGTACAACCTCCAATTGTACTCTTTGTTGACTGTACTGAGTAAGTTTATCCCACTAGTTTATTCCACCCAACTGTAGGAGCCTTTTCTGCTCTTTGCCCCTCCCTATATTACCTCTCTAAGGCAGAGGGTAACCATTTCTTAGCAATTGTTCTTTTAAATGAACAAATAGTTTTATTTAAAGTATTACCACCTATAATTTAGGTAATTACCACACGTGTTTCTTGGCTCCTTCCTATAACAGTTCATATTCCTTATCAAATTAAATAACATTTAAAATATCCTTTTAGTAAAAACAAACATTCACTTAATAATCTTCGTGAAACTTTATGCAACTTGGGGGCGTTACATCTCCCCCCCCCCTCATGTGGAAAATCGTCCCTCGTGTTCTCTTCCTCTTGAGTGTTGGACACTTAATCCTCAATGGGTTAGTGTGGAAGCCGAATGGACAAAAGGAGTCCAAGAGACCTTGGGTTGTGAATCCCAACGGTCACATAATGTACTATAAATGTATATCATTTGTCAATAAAAATTGTATTGCATGTTTTATCTTTCATATCTCTCTTGTTGTCCATGTGTATTTAACATGGTATTAGAGCGGGCGATTGCTGGTCCTGCTTCAATTTGAGCCACTTGTTTTGTGGTCTTTATATACATGTCAGTTCTGTCTTTCTCCTAATCAGAGTTTATCAGAATTGTCGGTTTTACTGTGTGTTGTACACTGGTCTGACATGGTCTTACATTAGTATGCGTTGATTCTTCTCATTACAATGCTCATAATACTATGCGTTGACGTTGCCACAGGTCCCAGGTTTCTAGGTTAAGGCATTCTACATACACCTTTGTAACTCTTCTGATTTGCCATTCTGGCTAAGCCTGGCAGCTCTGATGCTAACGCTTCCAATTGTCTGACAATTTATTCATTGACTTGAATGTTTCTATAGTGCTGCCATCTCTACTCCTGTCGTTGCACGATACCTGCATAAAAAAAAAAAAAAAAAAAAAAAAAAAAAAAAAAAAAAAAAAAAAAAAAAATTGCTCAGCCTTCTCTGCACTCAGATTTGTAACTCCTATTCCTGCCATAAATCCCTGCAATGGACAGATCATTCTATGATTTTTGGCCTTAATAGTCTGGTGTGTACATTATTGGAGTATATGTGGAAGTCGAGACTTGGTGACCTCGTGCTGGTAGTGTGGATGTCGAGATCCCGTTTTGAAGCTTGAAAGCTCGCGAAGTTTTGAACGCTACTCCACGGTGAACGCTACTCAAGTTAATGCAATTTGTAGAGATATTATAATGTTGTCTCTGTTTAAATTGTAACGTTGTCTCTGATTCCAACTGTCATAACCTGCTCAATCTTTTGTGAGCCACTTGTTTTTGTGGCCTGTGTAAACCTGCGATTCTCTGTCTCAATGAAGGTTGTGGGTTTGTCTTTCTGAGCATTTGTTAGGACAAAGAAAACTTCCAAATTAGTCTTTTGTGTTGTAACTCCTCCTACAGAACTTTACCATTATTTCTCTTCCCATCAGCATACATCCTATTGAAAGAAGCAGCGTTGAAAGGAGATGATTTGATCATTGGCTTTGTGTGTTAAACAATTTTGAATACCATATGTTGTGCTATGCGTTGTACTGGGATGTGATGAATGTTATTTTCAACTCTTCCATCCTAAACAATTGATCTCAAGTGAAGTGGACGCTTCCAATAACTTTGCTCACGGTCTGGGGTTAGACTTCTGAGTCGAACTCATGTACATGATGCGTTAAACATTTTAGAACAATGTGCGATGCTTAAGCTTGGAAAGACCAAACATCGCTCACCGCGCACTGTGTAAAATTTCAAGTTCCACGATTAAAGGCGTTGAATGGATTGAGGCTGAATGTTTTAAGTGAACCTTCATGTTCAATGGCATTGAAATGATGCTCTTTTTGTTTGTCATATTCAAATTGGTTTGCTAGAGAATCTTTGTGCTATATTAGTTTGCATTACCCTCTACTACCATATTTTGTCTATACCACAAATTGAATAAAGAGTGCAGTTATGCAAAAAGCCTAGCCCGTAGCAAAAGTTCCTTCGATTTAATCTTTATGCATTAAGTTGATACATTGAAATAGTCAGCAGTCAAATTTGGAGGGAATTTCAAGAAGGTTTAACGTTTGCGCAATTTCCAACGGCCCAAATCAACGACCCTTGATGGACTGTAGGGGTCGCGTAGTCTCGACAGTTAGTAGGTGGGGTGGCCCCATAAATCAGTTTCCCTGAAACTGCCCAGGTCTCTCTTCTTCCGCTCCAGCGTTTGGCACCTCTTCTCCAGCTTTTGGCACCTGCTTTTGGTTCAACTAACACACCTGCATTTGAATCCGTTGAATGGTCCAGCAAATGGTCTAGCGTATATACATATATTGAATGGTATTTGAATATTGAATGTGCTGTTTTTGAATATTGAATGCGCTATTTTAAATATTGAATGCGCGTTGTCCAGTGGTATTTGAAACTATCATATGATCCTGCCATTAATTTTATTCTCGACTTTTGCACATTTGCCAAGCACTTGGGTGTGTATAGACTATACATATCATTGTCAGCTTTAGTAGAGGAGGAAAAGCGATATCTACCCATGCCTTCCACAAGGATCCTGGAGAGAATACTTTACATATATCAATGGCGTTTGAAATGAATAATATGCAGTGCGGCACACAGGCAGGTTTTCGAGGACCCACATAGTTTATTGGATGCGTGGATCTATAATATCCTTGGAGGAGTATGCCGATTGTATTGTTTGATGCATGTTACAGTGTCATCTACAGCAACCAAGGGCAAAGTTTTGTGTGAACTTGTCTATGAATTGATGTAATCTATTAATTTGATGCAAGGAGTGTTGTTGACTATTTGCATTAAACAGAGATTAGATTTAGAGATTTGATATGACAGTATTGACACATTATTCTTTGTAAATGCCTATGATAAAGCAACTATTCAGTTGGTACTGTTGACATTGTTGATCTATAGACATGTATTGATGGAGTATGATTTCACATTCTATGGTTCAGGGATAAGTCTTGCATTACTAAAGTATTATTGACTGAATATGCTGATGGATAAAGTCTGATGATGATGTTGAATTGACGGACTAAGTGTTATGTCAGAGAGCTTGACAAGCCTTGATACACTGCTATATTTTTACCACTGTTGGTTTGATCATTGCTATGGCAATGTTGCAATGTTGCAATGGACAAAACATGGTTGAGATTGCTCTACTGAGACTGTCGACAAATTTCATTTACAAAGAAAGTCAAAGATTGACTCTTTTTTCAGTGTGAGTAGTTTGAATAATTTGAGAAGTACAATAAAGCAGCAAGTCATTTGCTACATTGAAATTGGTACTGTGCTGTGTGCTACAGTGACTTTGTGATACTGGCATACTGCAACTCATCTAATAGTTGCAATTATTTATAGACCAATTTGTAGCTGAAGGTAACATCAGTTCTCTAATTATATTGGTCTGAAATGGATAGAATAGATGGCGTATTGAAACTACTGAATAATTTAATACTTTCCATTGTTGATGAGATGGTTAAGATCAACAAAACCTCTCTTTCCAATATTAAAATATGTCTCCAAAATGCACATGAGAATATTGAGTTTTTGTAGCTTGAGACAAAGCTACATCAAGAAGAACTACAACAATGGAGTCATCATTCTAAACCTATTTCTGTTCAGAAGATTGAAACAAACTCCCATAAATAGCGAGACAATAATGTTACAGTGCATTTAGATAAAGCAGCAGTTGTACATACAGATGCAGAAACTCAGTCTGCACTTCCCAAGCACATCATCAGACCTTGGGAACAGCTTGTCCACAACAAGCACAAAACTGGTCTTGGATATGACAAGGACTTCTCCTTTCATATTCCAGACTACTCAAAGCCCATTCAGTTTCAGAGTGCTGGATTCATTCATGACAGTTCACCTGCTCCTCATGATAGTTCAGCTTCAGCTGTTCCAAACTCTGCCCCTCTTCCACAACAACAACAACAACAGATCGTGAAATGCCAACACTGTGACCAAGTTGGCCATCTGAAAGATCACTGTTTTGATCTTCATCCATGTAAGCACTGTCATAAAACTAGTCATTCTTCACACAGATGCTTCAGAAACAAACATCCTGCAAGAACAAAGGTTCATCTTGGATGGATCGCTTCTTGGCAATGGGCATCAACAGCGAAAAAGATATTCCAAACACATGTCAGAACTTGTTTCAGAGTATTGAACAGTCTTGCAGTTGAGTTTTCTCCATCATCTCACCTTGTATCTGACAGGGGGGGAAATGATGGTCATCTACAAACTTCAGAGTCACATCAAGCGAGCCTGAGCCACAACCTACCACACCAGTTTCAGAGTTGTAGCCAGAGACAAAGATGCCCATGAACATGCCTTCAGTTGGCAATCTGGGACAATTCCTCTAGCAGAAGACTTTAGCTTCTTGCTAGCTTTGTAAGAATTCCGGTAACAAAATTGAGAACACTTTCTCTAATAGAAGGCTTCAGCTTCTTGCCAGTTTTGGAAGAGTTCCAGGAATTGCATTAAGCATTCCAGAGTTGTTGGTCATCCTTAAACCATCACAGGTTGAGACTTCCCTTTTCAAGTTGAAGTTTTATCTTTTTATGCGGGGTGAGACCTCCCTTTTATGGTTGAAGGTTTCCCTCTTTAAAACAATAGGATCACTTCCTCTAGCAGAAGACTTTAGTTTCTTGCCATTTTTGGAAGAGTTCCAGGAACTGCACTAAGCGTTCCAGTGTTGGTGGCCATGCTTAAACCACCGCCCTTTATACCAACATTTCAGAGAGCACATTCAGCCTAGTGCTTCCATGCATTTTTTGCACATTTTGTATTACAGCTCTCTTCTTGGACTCATACATAACCCTTCAGATTAAGGGGGGCAATGTTGGACACCTAATCCTCAATGGGTTAGTGTGGAAGCCGAATGGACAAAAGGAGTCCAAGAGACCTTGGGATGTGAATCCCAACGGTCACATAATGTACTATAAATGTATATCATTTGTCAATAAAAATTGTATTGCATGTTTTATCTTTCATATCTCTCTTGCTGTCCATGTGTATTTAACATTGAGGAAATAATGCGGGATAAGCCTTTCACATGAATTCCTCATCTTCCCAGGTAGCCTCTTGTGGGCTGAAGTGATTCTATTGCACTTTAACCTAGGTGATGACTCACTTTAACAAGTTGGTTTCCCGCTGATCGAGAATATAAAGAGGTTCGTCCAGGAACCCTCCTTCCCGTTCGACCTACACCATAAAACAATTCTTAGTTATATATAATATATATATATATATATATAATATATATATATATATAATATATATTATATATATATATATAATATATATATAGAGTCTTTACTCCTTAGCTGCTTTACTTGAATATTTCCCCAATCACTAATGTGTTGAGGGTTATACAAATATTTATTTAGTAAGGATACATGAAATACATTGTGGACCCAAATGTGACTTGGTAGCACAAGCTTATAGGCCACTGATCCAATTCTTTCTAAGACATTAAAGGGTCTGTAGTATTAGGGCACTAATTTGGCACAACCCCACCATTGCAAGGAAATTTTATGAGGCTTCACCCTCAAGTAGACATGATCTCCTTGTTGAAATTCCCTGTAAGTCCTTTTTTTATCCGTATACATCTTCTGTCTATCTTGGGTTGCCCTTAAATTTTGTCGTACTTTCTTAACAACCTCCTCTATTTCTACTAGCATGTGAGGACCTAGTGCTAGCTTATTTACTGGGTTCTTCCAGTCTATTGGTACTTTGCACTTTCTTCCGTACAACACCTCGAAAGGGCTCATGCCTAGTGATTTGTTATGTCCATTATTATATGCAAATTACACTAGATGGAGGTATTCCTCCCACTTGTGTGGCTGTTGCATCACGAACATGCATAGCATGTCTTCTAACACCTTATTTACTCGTTCAGTCTGTCCATCCGTTTGAGGATGGTAGGCAACAATAAACTGGACTTGAGTACCTAGTCCCACAAAAAGAGTTTTCTAGAAGGTGGATGTCAATTTTATGTCTCTATCTGAAATTGCTACCTTGGGTATCCCATGCAAGCAAAATATCTCCTTCATAAATATTTCTCCGATTTCCACTATTTTGAAAGTGAATTTCACATGTATGAAGTGGGTTGTTTTACTCAACTTGTCTACCACAACCATAATAGAATCATGTTGCTTCCTTATCTGGGGTAAACCAGTAATGAAATCTAAGGACATAGTCTCCCATTTCCATTCTGGAATGGGTAATGGCTGTAACAGTCCAGCGGGATGCTGATGTTCCGTTTTAACCAATTTACACTCCAAACATTTGGAAAAGTATTGTGCAATATCCTTCCTCAATCTGGGCCAAAAATACCCTCTCTTAATCGCTGAAAACATCTTCTGATAGCCTGGTGGCCAACATAAGGTTACTTACGAAACTCATCTAATATTAATAGTTTAATCGAGGTCTGATTTGAATATAAATTTTGCTTTTAAAAGTGAGAAGATTATCAGAATTTATTCCAAATTCTGATTTTCCCCCTTTCCATAGGGTTTCTTTTGTTTATTGCCAGAGGAGGGTATATTCTGGATCCTTATTAACTACCTCCTTTATGATTTCATAAATATTTGATGTTGCTTGGCTCATTCAAACCTCATAGATATAGTGAAACTTTCTTCTTAGTGCGTGAGCCACACACTTTTATTTTCCCTTTAAATGTTTCATTTCAAAGTCAAATTTACTTAAGAAAGTCGTCCATCTGGCCTGTTAGGTGTTTAAGCTAGATTGGTTGAAGAAATTGGTAAGGCTGCTATGATCGATTAGAAGCAAAAATTTCTTCCACAAAAGGTAATGCCTCCACATTTTAAGTGCATGCACTACAACTGTCAATTCAAGGTCATAAGCTGAATATCGTTGCTCATACTCCTTCAACTTTCGAGATCCATAATCAATCACTTTTCCCTCATGTGTTAGCACCCCACCAACACCTTCCTTGCTTATATCCTGCAAACTACGAAGGACTTTTCCAGATCTGCTACTTTTAGTACTGGTGCGGTAGTAAGAAAATGCTTTAATTTTTCAAAGCTTTGTTGACAAGATTTTGTCCATTGGAAAACACGTCCCTTTTTCTGTAGAGATTTCATTGGAAAAGTGATATTTGAAAACCCCTTAATGGATCTACAATAATATCCGGCTAATCCCAAGAATGATATGACATCAGCGACATTATTAGGGGTTGTCCATTCCATGATCGTTTTG
The DNA here is from genome assembly GCA_000404065.3 of Pinus taeda. NCBI lineage: Eukaryota > Viridiplantae > Streptophyta > Pinopsida > Pinales > Pinaceae > Pinus > Pinus taeda. The sequence continues at coordinate 27,884 of APFE030481351.1, read as the reverse complement.
ATATTTTCTGGGTCTACTGCAATGCATTCTGCAGATATAACATGACCCAAATACTGAATTTGATCCTTGAAGAAGTCACACTTGCTGAACTTGGCGTACAACTAGTTTTTCCTTAATGTTTGCAACAATATTCTCAAGTGTTTTTTATGTTCCTCCTAGTTCTTCAAATATATTAAGATATCATCTATGAAAATAAACACAAATTTATCTATGTAAGGCTAGAAAATACCATGCATTAAACTCATAAAGGTGGCTGGAGCGTTTGTGAGGCCAAACGGTAATACCACAAACTCATAATGACCACAATGAGTACAGAAGGTCATTTTGTAAATGTCTTCATCTTTTATTATTATTTGGTGGTAACCGAATCTTAGATTGATTTTCGAGAATACCTTACCTCCTTGTACCTAATCAAATAGATCATCAATACGTGGTAAAGGTACTTATTTTTTATGGTTAGTTTGTTCAATTGTCGATAATTGATGCACAATCTGAGGCTCCCATCCTTTTTCCGTACAAATAATATGGGAGCTCCCTAAGGGGACACATTGGGGCGAATATATTTTTTATCTGGAACCTCTTGTAACTGCATTTTGAGCTCTGTCAATTCAAGTATGCTCATGTCATAAGGAGCTCTGGATATGGGGGTTGCACCTGGAATTAACTCAATGGCGAAGTCAATATCTTGCTTGGGTGGTAAGCCAGGAATATTTTCGGGAAAGACATCTACAAAGTCCTGAATTACAGGGATACTTTATAGCGAGGTAATTTTATTTTTAGAGTTTTTAATCCTCGATTGCACGATGTAAATTTGACACCCTTTCCTAATGCATTTTCCTAATTTATTGCTAGTAATAGGATGGAGCTTGGTGCTAGTTTTAATTCCTTGTAATTCCTTCGTTGACCTAATTCTGAAACAAAACTTACAATTTTCTATTTATAGTCTACCAGAGACCAACATTTTTCCAACCAGTCCATCCCAATTAGTGTGTCATAAGAGCCCAAAGGTAATATATTAAGATCAACATAAATAGGCTGCCGAGAAATGGTTATTGGACAACGTTCTATCTTGGCATTAACTTTCCTCTTTGTGCGAGTGGCTAGTTGTACTAGCCAAGGTTTTGAAAATTGTTTGCTTACTAACTGACATTTTTCAACCACTTTAGGACTAACATAACTTAAGCTAGCACCTTGATCAAATAAAACAGAGACAAGTTTCTTAGCAATCATGCTTTCACATTCGATCATTGTGGGTTGAAATTCGGCCTGATGATCATCCAAGGTAACATTAATTCTAGGTATGCTCCTCGCCACTTCGCCAACTGTGGATGCTTATTGCATGTTTGATAATTGTTCTGTTCTAGCTCTTTGTGGACAATTTTTGTAATAATGGGGTTCTTCGCAGCCCCAACACTATAGCGGCAGTTTTGATTGCTGATCGTTGGCAGATTTTGTGACTCCTTCAGCTAGCCTATTCCCAGAATATATAGTTCTAGGTAGATTTCTGGCTGGAAACCTATTGAACACCTTTGGCGATGCATTCCTATGGTTAACAAATTTCGGTGTATGCTTGGGATCGAGCTTCTACACTTCTTACTTGATCTTCCATTTGGCCCTTCATTCCTTTGTTTCATTTGCTGATAGCAAATGCCGACCTTCCTCACAGTGTCATCCATTGTCTTAGGGTAGTCAAATTCTAGTTTTTCCTTCATAAATTTTGGTAAGCTACTAATAAAAAGCTGAATTTTGGCCTTTTTTTCTTACATGTAAGGCATGTAGTGGAGTAAGGATGTGAATATGGTCACGTATTCATCCATGGTTAAGGTTCCCAATCTTAGCTTGTGGAATTATTTCACTTTCTCATCATAATAGCATTTAGTTAAATATTTATGCTTGAAATGTTTTTGAAATTCATTCCAGGTAACCTGTTCTTCATCAATTTTCCTTACTATCTTGATTTTGTCCCATCATAGAGTTTCTTTTTCCCTCAAATGATAAAATTCCAATCATGCCTTCAGTTTATCAGTATATTCATAAATTTGGAAATATTTGCCCATATGGATTAACTAGGCTTCCGCAACTTCTTTAGATTCTCCCTCAGAAAGGGAAGGCTTAATTTTCTTAAACTCTCCTTATAATGCTATCTTTGGTTCCAGATTTTTCTTCTTAGTTTTTCACTGGTCAAATACATTGTCTGAGCACCACTCATCTTCCTCTCTATTTCTTTCAGCAAATTCAGCGTTTTCTTCCCCATGTTGAGCAGTGAGGGTCTTTTCCCGTTCCTCTATGCTAGGATCTAGGTGGCGCTGATTTTGTCGGTTGGAAAAACTTCTTAAGATTCTTTCCTATTCCACATGCAAACATTCATTATCTATTCTCAAACTAGTCATTTCCACATGCAGACGTTCATTATCTGTTCTTAAACTAGTCATTTCCACATGCAATTGCTACACCGTTTTGAGTAAAACTGCATTGGCTTGTCGAGATTCCTCGCCTAGCTAAATCCAAATATCTGGGTTAGCATTCACATAAGTTTCTCTGGGTGATTCAGGTGGTCTTGAGTTCCTATGCATGTTGAACTTGATATTCCTTTTGGTTGTGTGATCCTTTTCTATTATTTGTATTCACACATAAGTAGTTTTAATAAAAATTTAAGCACACAGTTCCTGTACATAGCTAATCCCAAAGGGAGTCAGTGTACGAACTTGGCTCTGATACCATTTGTAACATCTAAACCTTACAAAATTAAATTAAACATAGTTAAAAAAGAAATCATTTTAAACATTGTGCCTTCCCTATCTCGTTCACTAACTATTCGACACACATACAAATATTTGGCATATTAATGGCATTTAACATCAAGGGATATGACATCTGCTTGTTGTACCTATCCATTGAATATGATTAATGTCTTATTACCACGACAGGTCTACGTGCACATGACTTTACATGATACCATGTTGTGTTGGCCCTCGTTCATGCCTCCATGTGGTGCTTGTACATTCCAAAGAACAGGACTCAGGTGTGCATCCGCCATCTATTGTGGCTCTCCATCATTGATATCATGCCCACAATCCAATGGTAGAGATGGGCTAGAGATTACCCTAACCAGCTGCCCGCGCCAGTGCTAGCCTTTCTCATTGTTTCTGGCATACTTCGGTTTTGTGCTATTCTACAAGGTTTTAGGTTATGGCATTTGGTGAAGCTTTGTCAATGGTGCTCCACGAGGATTGAGAGCAGGAGGGTCTGTCCATTGAACCAAGCCAGGTAACCCCTCTCTCAACTGTCCCAATAGGCTTTTGCTTGCTCAAAGGAATAATATTTGGAAGACTGTTTATGATTAGGAAAGTTATGAGGGTTTTTATCTTGCCATTATATAGAGACGAATGGAGTATTTTCAGAGATGAATGAAGTCAAAAAATTCCCCATCTCATCTGCCACCAGTAAGTCACTATTTATCAGGTGAATGCTTGATTGGTTGTCCTCTATACAAGTTTCTCTAAAAATTTATAGCTACGCTCCTTTTTTAATGGCTTTCCTATTTCTAACACGGGGTTCTCATCTTCCTTTGCATGTAGGCGAGTTACGAAAGGCATGCCCCTATCTTAGGTAAGCCCATAGCTATATTATTTTTAAGTTGAGTTTCTAGAAATGAGCCATCGGTTTTGACTCTGCAGGCAAAAACTAACCTTACCTTATGTTGTCTTGCCGTTACGATATACTCAGGAGGTTTAGAGTTTGAACTTTTGGCTTTCAAGTGTCTAGAATCTCACAATATGGCCACTGATTGCTAGGCTGGAGGTAGACTCTGGTCGTAGGATAAAGAGGTCATCTATTTTTTTTTGTAAATGAAGAACTTTAATATCATGACACGACTTCGTGTGATTCTCTTTGTTTTTGGGTTAAATTACTTGACAGACCATTATAGTCAGATATCCCCGTTGTTGGACTGTAACTGTAATGAGTTTGAAGGGCTTTCGAGTTAGTCCTTTATGTTTAAAGTCTGGATGTAATAATTATTCTCAAACCCTAATGGAGGTGTCACTGCTCGGTTGTTTGATGCTTAACTAAATACCTATCTATTGCATTTCCATTCTCTAAACCGATTTAATTATGTTTGTATGAGGTGTGCGAACAATTTAGGCAACAAATGCCTTATTCTTGTGCATAATCTTTGAATTTGAACATTAGGGTTAAGCTGTAGCTGGTTGTTAATGAAGTCCCACATTTTGCTCTCGGTTTCATTTTTTATATATATGTGTATAAGTATTTATGAGGTTATGAATTTCGACCAACATGTGGTAGCTACGTTATCATGAGGCTATTCACTGTATTTCTTTGGGTTTCGATGTTTGAAACATAAAATTGGCATAGTGGACCAAGATTTTTACTTTTTGGTTTTTCTGAAATTATAATTATATATGTTTAGTGTGTGCAGGGATTCTTGTGAGTATCTTAGTTTTTTCCTGACTCTACTCTAGAAGATAGTTTCTATTTTATGTCAGATTAATCATGTACTCTGTTCTACTATCAGAGGGTTTATCTTCTATGGAATTCTTTAAAAGCTTTCAAACTGTTACAAGATAGCTTATCATTGTAATCACTTTCCTGTGCATTCAATGTTAACAACTACAATTTATTATAGTTAATCTTTTTCACAGACACAAATAGTTAATGCGTGAAGTTGTAATTACAGTTCAACAATGATTCTTTTGATGGCTTCTCCTTCAATTTTCTAATTAACTTGAAAAACACATAATAATGACTACTGTACATAATAATATTTATTGTTTAACATTAAGTCTATTAAGGAGCTTGTTACCTCAGTTTAACCGTTAACTTGTAAAAAAACAATATTTTCGAAAGGTTTCTCCTCCAAGCCACGAGTCTGGCAATCACGTCCAGACTCTCCCCCGAGCACCTTCTATCTTCTCCATGTTGGATCTAGTCCAGTTACAGTCGGTACTAAGACATTAGGACTACGATCTGGCCTCCAATTGTACTCTTTGTTGACTTTATTAAGCAAGTTTCTCCCACTGGTATATTCCACCCAGCTCTAGGAGTCTTTTCTACTCTTTGCCCCTTTGTATATTACCTCTCTCACACAAAGGGTAACCACTTCTTGGAAATTGTTCTTTTAAATGAACAAACAATTATATTTAAAGTATTACCACCTATAATTTAGGTAATTACGGCATGTGATTCTTGGCTCCTTCTTATAATAGTTCATATTCCTTATCAAATTAAATAACATTTAAAATATCCTTTTATTAAAAACAAACATTCACTTAATAATCTTCGTGAAACTTTATACAACTTGGGGTGTTACAAATTGATTTTATTAAAATCTTTAAATGGATTCCTATGTTAACTTTTAATGTTTTTTATTCGAATATTCTGTTTATTGAAATTTTGTGTTAGGTTTATTTCATTAAATTTATGATGTTTGTTGCAATGTTTTAATTCGTATTTTAATTTGTTAAAGGAAACATTGTATAAACACATATTTATGAAGAAAAGATTTTTATAAATTTGAATGTT